>BRYC01000417.1:34408-64889 GCA_030267985.1 Parmales sp. scaly parma | reverse complement strand
GGGGGGGGGGGGGGGGGGGGGGGAGAAGGGGCTAAACGATGGGCTCAGATTGGGAGAGTTTGGGGATCGATCGACGACCACGACCACCTCGAGATGGTTGTGGGTACAAAAGCTCGGTTCGGGGGGTGTACGGGGCAGACGGAGGGCTGGGACATGACAAGGGGGGGGCCACTAGCACTAACCTTGATGAATTATGAGCAAACCAATTTCGCCTCGGATGGTCGAGGGGTGACCGTGCCGGCGTTTCGAAAATCCAAAATCCAAAACTCCGTAAAGATACGCCACTACGAACGTCTAGCAACATATTTGTCAACTTAGTGAGTAGTACTAATTCAGCTGGACAAGTGGGATTGCCATAAACGCTTCCAAAATATATTGAAATCGCAAAAAGATATGCCTGATAATGAGCACCACGAGTTGCTAAAGAAGCGTGATTGGCCCAGTGTAGAAGGAGCCATGCTTGACCCAGATCGGAACATAGATTTGCTCGTGAGAAAGTACAAGGAGAGAGATGAGCATGGACGACTGCCACATCATTGGCTCGCATTGAAAGCTCAGACACACACACATACTCTTGCCTATGTGGGCGTGATGTCGATTGACTTGAATCCAAAGGCCCTCGTCACACGAGACAATAAAGGCGAAACTCCCATCGACATTGCCCGTAGGAGTGGAGCCTGTGCTGAGATCATCGGCTTGCTCTCCCTCACTCCCGAGGAAGCTCGTTCGTTGGGTTACAAGGAGATGAACCGCTTGTACGCACCAGTGGTTTATTGGCAGGATGAGATGGCTATATGGATCAAATCACGATCGTATGCAGACTGTCACAAATTCATCGATGAGCACGATGACGAGTTGGTGCGTGAAGTGCTCAAATTCATCAATTCTCAACTTCTTCGAACCATTGCTTGCAATAGCCAGGTATACAGCGAGTCCCTCGTGTTTCTTGCTCTTCGAATGATCCATCGGAACCCACCTTCTGTCAACGTTGTGCTTGATAATTGGCCAGCAAACGCTAGTCTTGCTGGATTTGCCAAAGGCCAAAATGCGTGCAAAGAGATCCAAAACGTCCTCCGCCTCACCCCCAAGTACATCTCCTCCACCCCCTACCCCACCCTCCTCCGACAACACCTCCCCAAACAGTTTGTCGACGAGGATGTCTTTGGCACCTACAACACCGCTTGCACGTTCATCAAGCACATGAAGTACGACAAGGCTGAGCTGGTCGAGGTGGAGGACGTGCTGAAGAAGCCGACCCACAAGTGCGACGTCTGTAAGACCCCCACAACGAAAGCTTGCGCACGGTGCAAAACCAGCTACTTCTGCAGCGCCGAGTGCCAGAAGTCGGCGTGGAAGAAGCACAAGAAGGTTTGCAAGGCGCCGACGAGGGATGCGGCGAATGAGGCAGAATTACGTGTTTTGCATGAGGGCATGCTGCTACTGAACCGGTGCATCCAGGAGCCTGGAGCTGGAGACGGACCCACAAGTGTGGTATTAGATTTCTTGAGACGCGACTCGGCTTAGAGGCAGAATGTATATAAGGAGAAGGGGAAGTTTTTTTACAACCAACCAATTTTTCCACAAATTTATAATTTAGGCCTTATAAAGTTTTTCACAGTGAGACCAAGCAACACATATATATTTGAGTTCCTGGTTTCCTATATATTTGAGTTCCTGGTTCCTCAGTTAGTCCTAATCATGAATGATGAAGTGGGCTTCACCCCATTTGTCTCATTATGTTTCACGATTAACTATGTGATGGGAACCGGGTTTTTGACACTTCCAGACGCTTTCAACTCTGCAGGCATTGCTCTTGCGCTTGTGACCCTCACATCTGTGGCCTTCCTGGCCAATATAAGCAAGAATTTCGTGTTGGAAGCAATGGCAAGGGCTGAGCTCCTTCACCCGGAGTCGACTACAATCGATGAGCTGTTGTTGGAAAAGGGAAGTGAGCCCAATCACTTACCCCATTCCCCCTTCGAACTACTCGCAGTCAAGGAGCGAAAGTTTGAGGTGGTTGAGCTCTGCAAATTCTTTCTGGGCGACAGAGGTGGCAAAGCGTACATGACAACGTTTGGCTTCTACATGTATGGTTGCCTTTGGGCGTACACGGCTGTGTTTGGTAATGCCATGGCATCAGTGCTTCCTCTTCACACTTCAGACGACTACCTTCTCTACGTTTTCCTCTTTGCAGTCTTCACCGTTCCATTGACTTGCATGGAACTGCGTGAGCAAGTATTCGTTCAGGTGAGTCTCACTCAGTCTCCGCTCGCCTTGAGGAAGACGAGAAATATTTTACGAGCCACTACTAAACTAGTCCCACTCAAATTATACTTCGCACCTTCTTCGCTCGGCGCAGGTGGCGCTATCTTTTTGCCGTCTTGCCATGATGGTGCTGATGGTTTCAACCACCGTTGCTGCTTTCAACTCAACCACCCCACAGTTCGGAGTTGTTGGCGCAGGAACGCAAACATCGCACTACGAGCCAACTAGATGGTTTGACCTTAGTGGATTTTACAAGATCCTTCCTGTAGCTGTCTACGCAAATATTTATCATCACTCGATTCCCGGCTTGTCAATGCCGGTGGCGGACAAGAGCAAACTTCACCTCATATTTTTATGCGTATTTGCAGTGATGATGGTGGGGTACGGGCTCATTGGAGTTTCAGTTGCGTACTACTTTGGCGATAATGTTCAAGGAATGAGCAATTTGAATTGGCACGATTATCTGGCGAACAGCGGTTTTTGCAGTAAAAATTGTGAGCCGGATGAATCTACGAATGCGGACAAGAATAGCATCAAGGAGTGGACCGACCGGGCAAGTTATGTGCTGTGGATTGTGTGGTGAGTCACCGCGAGCGAAGCGAGCTAGTCACAACAAGTGTATGGGTTTGCTGGCTCGCTTCGCTCACAGCTCGCCTATTAAAACTAACAGTATTCGCTCCCCCCCACAAGGTTCGTTGTACTTTTTCCTGCTTTGGACGTTGCAAGCGCTTTCCCGCTCAACGGAATTACATTGGGAAACAATTTGATGAGTAGCTGGCACGGGGAAAACACGAGGATTGCCGAGGGTGACAGAAGGAAGGTAACGGCCTTCCGGATTATTGCGGCCGTGCCGCCGATTGTCGGGGCGTGCTTTGTCAGGGAGCTGAGCAAGATTACAGACTACACCGGAATGTTGGGGTGAGCGAGCGAAGCGAGCGAGCTTTAAGGAAGATGAGAATACCCGAGATGAATCCCGCGAAATGGCTACATACGGCATAAATCCACTACTGAAACATAATATGATTCCCCTCAATTCGTTTGGCTCGCTCCTTTTGCTCTTGCTTCATTAATAAAAATGCACCTCGCTTCGCTCGGTGCAGGTTCGCAATTTGCTTCATCTTCCCAGCACTTTTGAATCTTAGAAGCAAGGAACGGTGCAAAAGGGAGGGATTAAAAAGCGACACAATTTACCAATGTTTTTGGAGCGGGAACGATGTGTGGAGCTTGGGAATGGTTTGGTTCGGAGTTGGGCTGTTTGTGTACGTGTTTTACTCCTTGTTGAGTAATGAGTAGAAAATTAAACAACATAATTGCTGTTATTTGCTGTGGACCTTTGGCCTAGAGAGCTTGTTCCAAGTCCGCTCCTCGCTCCGCTCCCCCCGCTGCTGCTTCTGGCCCACAGTTTGCTAATCATGCTCGCTCTATCACTTGCAAAGCTCACTTCCGTGTTGTTCGAACCTGCGCCACGCCCTTTCCTTTCTTTATTTCCGCCGTTAGGCCTCCTGTCCATCGTGTCGAACGAGTCGTCGCTCGAGTCCTCGTAGACTTCTTCTTTTTTCCCTTCTTCGCTCATCTTCGCCTTCATCATGGCACCTTCCTCTTCGGCTGACAAATTGTAGCACCACATGCCCAAACCGGCCAGCACTAGCCCGAAGGTTTGCTCCAAGCTGATGTTCTGGGCCTCGTCGCCCATCAACGTCTTTGACATGCCGAAGATTGAGGTCAAGTCAAGGCAGAGGACTGTGGCGATTGTTGCCCACGTGGCAGACAATTCTTTAGTTAACCACAGCATGAGCACGTTGAACGCGCAATTAAAACCAAGGTACCAAACGAACCAATAGGCTGCACTGCCTCCGTCGCTCTCGCACGACGCGTCTTGCACGTCGTCGGTTGGAGCTGTCCCAAAGAAGCACGTGAATGTGTTTGCCAGGTAGGTTCCGGTGTCTCCCGGGGAATTGTAGTTTGCGGGGGACGGCATCCGCAGCCAGTTGATTGGAAACATCAGCAGCCCCCAAAAAATTTGCCAGTACCCACTCCACAAGCTTGCGTACATGATATCAAGCTCTCTCACTTTGAGCTGCTTCTCCTTGTAGCAGTTCGAGATGCCAGCAGGGATAGTTCCCACAATGAAAATTATGTACCACAAGGACGATGTTGACAGCGTTACGCCGTTTGCCGTAACGTACTCGTTAAGACCGGTTCCAGTCGTAAGCTCAACGGTGATGCTAACCAACCCGCTGAACACAATCAAGATGCATCCAATGTAGTGGTTTTGGTTATAACGAGACCCAAGGTAAATCATTGATATAACGACCGTCCAAACCAAATTCAAGTTCGTTAATATGCTTTGCATGGTGATGGATATATATGGTCCCGGAATTGATGTAAAGACGGCGTTTAGTTGGTCCCAGAACGAAAACAGACCCAAACGCCATTGTGGGACGTGTCCATATTTACTTGCGATTTTGCTGGAGGGAAGGAAGAACGTGAAGTCGTACTGCATCTCACCCTGCTTGCGCATCTGCCAAACGAAGACTATCGAGATTAATATTGTCATCAGCTGAATTCCAATCGGCCAAAGCAAGTTCATGTACATAAGCTGGTAGTTCACCATCCGGTCTTGAACTCGCTTATTGAAAACACGGTCTAAAGCTCGAAGCACTACAAAGAGAATGAAGACAATTGTCACTGTGTGGATACTGGCTGGCTTCCTTTCTTGCAAAATTGATTTGGAATTGGATTGTGACACTTGGGGGGGAGGCATGTTGTTGGGAAAGGACTTGTCTGAACTCAGTGAAGTCGAAGAGAGGGAAGATGCACTTGGAAGTGCTGAGGGCAATAACTTTTCGTCCATCATGTAGTAATACTTTTATGTTTCTTCATTACTCACGCACTGCTAATTCCGTATACGGTAATCAGAGTACTGTAGGCCCATAACTGTAATATCCGTAAGGTCGTCTCTATAAATTAAACTCTCTTAATACAATTATTACAGGAAAGCCGACCCGATTTTTAATACAGAACCTGCGAAAAAAAATTTAATAATTTAAAAAGGAAAAATTAGGAAAAATTAACGTATGGTTCCCATTCTGTAGTCAACTGATATGTACGCTGGTCGTCAACCCATTGGCAGCGTCAATCCAATCATCGTCTCGAAGGATGGTCCCTTTCTGGTGGAACAATTCAACTCGTCAAGAGAAGTTCTAGCATGCGGTCTCGCCTGTTCTGAGATTTTCCACTCCTCAAAGCTTGTGAAGGTCCTCACTCCTTCTCACGATTTAGAAGCCCTTTCCCTTTCGCAACTTTCTGCGAATTTGCCAACTAAACCCCTTTCGCTTCACACATCTGCTGGTGTTCTTCCAGAACTCCAACTTTTTCTCGACACTCTCGCCGAGCACTTGCCTCCAGCATTCCGATCCCAGGATGCGATCACTTCGCTCCAAATCACCGGGCAGGACGCGGTTTGGGCGGGCGTGGACCTTCTCCTCCAGCTTCAGAAAATACGCAAGTTCCCCGACATGAACAAAGTCGCAGTGAGCGATAGCAGTTACCACGGGCCGGCTGCCTCCGCATTTGGGTCAACAACTGCGCCATTTGGGAACGAGGTGAAAACGCCCATTCAACGAGTTTTCCGTTCTCCTTCGTTCCAAAACCGATTCCCCTCCGAGTCAACCGATAAATTCAACGCGCGCATCTTTGACGAGTTTCAAACCTTCCTAGACCAGAATAGTGACATCGGCGTGCTGCTAATAGAACCTCAGAGCGGTTCGTCAAATTGTGGACAGCCTTGGGACCTCCCCCTGCTACATAACTTTATCAGCGAAGCCAATAAACGAGGAATCTTCACCCTCGCTGATGAAATTATGTGTGGCCTGGCGCGCCACGGACACGTCACCACCTTCCTGTCACAAGCTTGGGATCTCAATGTTGATGCCATCACATTCGGAAAGGCAATAGCGACGGGTGTGGAAGCGTTCGCTGGAGCTACTCTGAAAGCCGGAGCTGCCGAGTTCCAGCGAGCGGGGAGAACAGTTCATCAGTCACACACCTATGCAGGTGGTTCGAGTGCCCGCGCGCTTACTACCGCACGGGCGGTTTTGACCGAGTTATCACGGAAAGATTTTGAGGTTGGAAAACGCGTTCAATATCTTTGGAAGAACGTTGTGCTTCCGATATTTGTTACGATTAAAAAAGCAAGCGATGGGTGCTTAGATTTCCATGGGCAGGGGTTGATGTTTGGGGGCTATTTCAAACCCTCGCCGCTCTATACGCCTCAACAAGCTTTGAAGATTTTCAGAGTCTGCTGCGCTGAAGAAAGAGTGTTGCCGTATTTTGTTGAGAGGAGGGGCGGTTGGATGTTCACGCCAGTGCTGGATGTTACTGAGGAGGTTTTGGAGGAGGCAGGGAGGAGGCTAACTGCGGCGGTTAAGAAGACGGGGGATCGGTTGCGTTTATTGGCACCCCCACCCCAACCACAACCACAACCACAACCACAACCACAACCACAACTCCCCGTCGTGCGTGAGCGATTCAAAGGCCCATCCCAGAACGAAATGGACGAGAAACAAATCGCAATTTACAATGACATCAAAAAAACAAGATCAACAGGCGTGAGCGGGCCGTTCGGGCCTTGGCTGGCCAACGCGAGTATTGCGAATTACGCTCAGCAGTTGGGTCGCACGTGCAGGAACGAGCTGGTCAATTTCTCCCTTAAAACATCCGAGTTAATCATACTTGTTGTCGCTGCGAAGACAAAGGCGGAGGCAGAGTGGAGCATACACGAAGGGGAGGCAAGAAAGGCTGGCGTGAGCGAACTCGTCATCGACGAGATAAAGAGTACTTGGGGCGGAGGAACGAAGGTTCGTAGAGAAGTCTTTGGTTGCGAGAAAACAGCCAACGCGTATAACTTTGCTGAAGAGCTTTGTAGAACTACAGCTGTGAGCGATGAGAATTATTGGAAGTTGCAGAAAGATGTTGGCGATGCTGGAGTTGTGGAGTTGGTTGCGTTGGTGGGGTACTACAACTTTGTTTCCATGACACTGAACACGTTCCAAATCATGCACAAAGAATAATTAAAGTATATGTGCCATAATCAGTCAGTTTGTTTCAGTTTAGTTTCGAACTCTCCTCTACCACTTATAAACTCTTCTCTTCAGCCACGTACTGAACAGTGCTGAACATGCCAGCCTCCTGGTGAAATCCGAGATGGCAGTGGAGCAATGCTGTCGAGGCCGGGTTCACGGCATCAAAAGCAATCGTCACACTCTGACAACCCCCCTCCACGTAAATTGTATCTCTGAGCGCCCCGTTCTCTAGTCTCTCTCCGTTCACTGCCACCACCTGAAA
Organism: Parmales sp. scaly parma; assembly: GCA_030267985.1. Classification (NCBI taxonomy): domain Eukaryota; class Bolidophyceae; order Parmales; species Parmales sp. scaly parma. The sequence goes on along the minus strand of BRYC01000417.1, from coordinate 57,278 downwards.
CGTGTGCTGGTGCAGGTGAATGGGGTGGCCGTCAGGGTTGTTGTTGAAGATGGTAATTTCAACACGGTCATTATAATGCACCCGCATAGGATTGGGGTTTGGCACGAAAGGCGTGTCGTGCATGGCGTTGGGTGGGAACCTGCGAGTGTGTTAGTTAGTTGTGCATTCTTTTCCTTTCCCCTTCCACTTCGCTCGCTCACCATTGCCAGCCGTTCAAACTCTGGAAGCCGTTGTCTCCTGTCACGTTCAGCCTGAATTCCACGTCTGGTTCCTTCACTGACAGCGGCTGAATTGCATGGAGCTTTTTCTCGTTCTCATTGGTCATGTAGCCAACCTCCTCTCCAATTAGCGAGAAGGACCTGGTTGCGGGTGCGTCCGCCTTGGTTACGACAACCCCGCCTTGCATGGAATCAACTCCGGTCGCTTCGTTCCTGGCAATGAAGACGGTGTCGTCTTTCATGTCCTTGGTGTCTATCAGCACCGTCAGTCGTTGCGCGACGGCAGCCCACCAACCGGACTTGGTAATGTCAACGGGCTCTACCCACTGTCCATCAACCGCAACCAGCGTGGCGGGAAGTCCGCCAAACGTTATTTTAAAGTTGCTCTGAGCGGCCGCGTTGGTGAGCCTGACCCTCAGGAATCTGCTGTTCACCTTCACGGTCTGCGGCGCCGTGGCATCTTTCCCGTTGACCAAAAGTGCCTCGAATCCAACGTCACCAGAATCGGCCGGGTCAACATGCTCGACGTCGCAGTTATTCTCATTGGTGGCCGGCTCCTCGAACGAAGGGTAGGTCGGTTTGACCTTCTGCCCATAATACATTTCCTGCAAACCCTTCATTACAATCTCGTTGCAGCAGGTCGGATTCGAGCCAGGTCCATCGTCAGACAAATATGGGCAGAAATCTTCAATAAAGAACTGCGATTCTTGGGCGTCGTTCAAGTTGTCTGCTACCTCTTTGGGGAAGTTGGATGGATATTTTTTGTCGTTCTCAATAATTATCGGAATTGTCATCCCGTCAACTATGTGCCAGTGGGAGTGAAGCCAGTATTCACCGCTGCGCCTATTCTCCTCTAAAACCGGGTATGTGTACCTCTGAGTGTCCAGGTACTCAAGGGGCAGGCCAGAGATGTACGGAACTCCATCGTAACCCCCAGCGATCATACCGTGAGCATGAATAATCTCCTTGACCCCTTCATGTCGATTGGTGTATTCAACGTTGAACTGTGCATCCGGTGCGATCACGTATACGTTTTGTCCGTCGATTGTCTTGAAAGAATCGCCTTGACCCTTGAACATAAAAAGAGTTTGATTGAAGTTGTTATGACTCACAGTCTTGTCAAAAACCATGTCCAGCTGCAGAGAATCAGCTGCTTCACGCAGATGCGCAACTGAGGTAGCCCCAACGACGGTGGCGATGTTCAAAAACTTCATTCTAGTGTTTAGTGAAAACTATGGAACCCAAAAAATTTGACCAATCAAAAATGGCTCAGCATAGAAAAATCCTCCCTAAAATCACAAATGTAGTGGTGCAATATCACACAATTGCGTTAACAAACATCATGATAACTTACATTTTTCTTTTGTTGTTTCTCTTTCTCCTCGACCTATCCATGGCGACAACTTGGAAACTGAACTTACTCGATCCAACTCTTTATCCCAGGGCACAATGCTTGGATGGATCTCAAGGTGGTTATTATGTCAATCCATCAAAATCCACCTCATCTTCACTGTACATTCATCATGAGGGTGGCGGGTGGTGCCAAACGCAAACCAAAGACGGAAAAGAAACGTGGCCAAATGACAATTGCCAAGACCGAGCCCTGGGCTCTCTGGGCTCGACAGTCAACGCTACTCAGACATATGACTTCAGTACAAATAGCATGGGCTGCGCAGGTTGCTCAGAGGATCCAGTTGCGAATCCGCTAATGCATGATTGGAACAAAGTCCTCATTCTCTACTGCGACGGAACAAGCTTTTCCTCCTCGAACGACGATCGGATAGATGGACTTCACTTCAATGGTTTGGACATATTAAATGCTGTCCAAGACGATCTCTCAAACAAAATTTTCACAGATCTCTCAGAGGTGGTTATAGGAGGCTCAAGTGCCGGAGGATTGGCCGTTTACCTCCACCTTGATTGGTGGGCCGAAAAGCTCGCTTCCGTCAATCCTGCCATGAAGGTTGTCGGTCTACCAGATGGAGGGTTTTTCCTCGACTACACCGTTGCTGCAACCAGCAACTACTCGTATGACGCCGACTTGCGACAAGGTTTCAATGACTTCAACTGTAAATCTGGTGTGAATCAACTCTGCGTGGCCTCCAAAATTGCCAACAACCAGCCCGTCAGCGACTGCTACTTTGCTGAACACACCCTGCCGTTCATCACAACTCCTATCTTCATCTTCCAGACAGTCTTTGATTCGTGGCAACTCCAGTGGGAAAATGGAATGGCCGATCCCATCGACTACAATGCGCTAAATGCCTACGGAGCGTCTCTCGAAAAATCCATGCAAACTGCAATCGAATCTAATCAAAACAACGTAGTTGGGGGTTTCATCGATCGATGCTTCCATCACTGTACGACTGACGAGCTTCTTGGAACCACGCCCGTCATTCTTGGGCGCACGATGGCACAAGGGTTCGCCTCGTTTTGGTTAGATCCACTGCAGACGATGGTGATTTGGCAGCACGATGCACCTCTCCCGTGTGAGGATTGCGATTGTCCGGCAGGCATGGATGGACCAGCAAAAAGATAGATCTATAACAGAATTAAATTTAGCAGATTTAATCCAACAAGCTCTCAAACTTCTTCCGCATCAGCGAGTCGCTTTCTTTGGGAGTTGGCGCCTTTTCCACCTTGTTCACCGCCTCGATCTTCTTCGCCTTCGCCTTTACCTTCACCTTGGCGGCCTTCACTTTCTTCTTCGGCATCAAATTTTCATCCACCTCCTTCACCTTCACCCCCACACTCTCCATGACTCCCTTGGTCCGATTCTTCAGCAACCTTTTGTCAATGTTCAACTTCGGCTCAAATGTGCAATCACGCAGGCAAGCCTTGTTCGTGTTGTCCTCCAGCTCCTTCATTTTCTTTCCTTTGTCCTCCGTGTCTTTTATCATCCTCAATAAAAAGTTGCCCCCTTTCCCAATCTTATCCATAAGCTCCCTCTGTTTCGCGGTCCGCTTCAGCTTGTTGTCCTCGCGCGATTTCGCGCTTTCCTCCTTCAAATGCTCGATTATCTTCAATCGATTCTTGTTGCTCTTCTCCATGCGCCTCTCGAAACTCTGCATGAAGAAACTGTTGTTGTTCTCGTAAATCATATTGTTGCAAATGTCTCCAGGGCAGCGCATCCTCTTCTCCATAAACTCGTCGTACGATTGTGGATTTCCACAATTTGGACAGCGCAACTTGTCGAGCTTGTCGTTGTAGCAAGCTTCCTTGTAGTCTTTGTCCTTCTTTCCCCTCCTGTGCTTCTCCTTGATCTCCTGGTTCTTCAAGAACGCATTCAGTTTGTACTGTCCCCCTACCTCCTCCTCCTTGTCCTGGATAAAATCGTATCCGCAGTCAGGATTTTTCATTGCCGATTGAGCAGCTTTGGACCTGGAAGGTTTGAACGTGCAGTTGGCGCGCTCCGACTCCTTGCCAAACGGCTTGTTTTTGCTTTCTGGTTCCTCGTACTTCCTCGCCGGTTTGGCGATCGACTCCATGTTGTTTGACAAAGTTTTGGCCGATTTTTTTACATTTTTGTTGGATTTCTTACTACTGTTGGTGTTCCTTGCGACCATGTTGGTTGTGCTGGCTTTTTTTATGCCGTAGAGTTTGGCTTGGTGCTTCGACAGCACCATGTTGCCTATTTTGATGAATTCGGTATCGTTGTCGTTGTTTTCGTGTTCGTTGTAGTTGTTATCATCGTAGTGCTCTTTGTCAGCTTCTTGAGGTGATGGTTTTTTTATAGTGCGGACTGGGCTTGCATCCGCAAAGTCGTCCTCGTAGCCTCCATACCCATCGTAACAAGCCTCGTTTGCTGCAGGAGCAGCTGCTTCCGCTGTTGCTGTTCTTCCTCTCGCTGCTAAAAAGTTATCAACTTCATTTTGTGCATCATTTGAAATCGATTCATCACCAATTTCACTGAACACTTGCTTCGAGCTGCTGGAGTGTATGAACTCCTCGTAAATTTCTTCTCCCATCACGACGTTTGGTGTCAGTATAGTTTTAATTTAAAATTTAAAATTTCAGGCAGTTTCTCTTAAATCAAAACTGCAAGATTCAAACACAGCTTCCCTACTTGAACACGCGAGAGATCATAAAGCAAATTACAGCACCAATAAAAAATTTAAAATGGCTAGTCCTCGCTCTTTATCCCCTCCTGGCACACCCATATCCATTCCCAATCCCAATCAAAACCAACTTAGCATCATCCCCACAGCCACAAATATTGAGGTTTTGGTCCGTGTCCGTCCACTCCTTTCGCACGAATCTGATGAGCAAGACCGTGGTGCAACCTCAATTGTTCACCCTCACACCGACAACAAGACGATTTCCATCACTCACCCGAACAAATCGCTGCAGTGTGCTTACGATCGAATTTTCTCCCCTTCCGACTCTCAGAATGAGATCTACAGTCACATTGAGTCCGCAGCCACCGCCCTTTGTGACGGCTTCAACGCAACAATTTTTGCTTATGGGCAAACAGGATCTGGAAAAACCCATACGATGTTTGGCCCCAGCGACTCCTACCTTGTTCAGAAGTCTTCGTACGGGGGTCCCAACCACGCCAACCTCTCCGATCAAGCTGGGGTGATTCCCCGCTCCATCGTTCAAATATTCAAGCAGCTTGCCCAAAAGCATTTGAACATTACCCAATCTAGCGTTTACGTGAGGTGAGCGAGCGAAGCGAGCGAGCTTTGAGGAAGACGAGCATACTCGCGATGAATCCCGCGAAATAGCTACAGACATAATGGCTACATCCACTACTGAACTATTCTTATTCCACTCAATTCGTTTGGCTCGCTTGGCTCGCTCGGCTCGCTCGTGCTTCATTAAAAATGCGCCTCGCTTCGCTCGGCGCAGTTTTGTTCAGGTGTACAACGAGCAGCTTTTCGACATGCTGCGGGATCCTCGGCGGTCTGCCTCGTTGGAAATTCACGAAGAGCCTGGAGTTGGGATATACGTTTCCGGGCTGAGTGAGTACGCCGTGAGGAATGCTGGGGACTGCTTGGCTCTGGTCAAGCTCGGAGAGGAGAACCGAGCAATTCGAGGTGAGCTAGCCAAGCGAGCGAGCTTGAGGATGACGAGCATACTCGCGATGAATCAACACCCGCGAAATGGCTACAGACATAATGGCTACATCCACTACTGAACTAACATTATTCCACTCAATTCGTATTCGTTTGGCTCGCTCGTGCTTCATTAAAAATGCGCCTCGCTTCGCTCGGCGCAGAAACTCACATGAACACTGCGAGTTCGCGATCTCATTCTCTGTTTCAAATCGTCGTCGAGCAGACGAGGATCGAGGACGGTGCGGAGGGGGAGAGGTGAGGACAAAATTGCTGCGGTTGCAGGTGTGTGGCGCCATTCCTGAAACACAAAACACTAATAACCACATTTCAGGGTGCTGAAATCCAAATTCAATTTGGTTGACCTGGCAGGCAGCGAAAAATGGGACACCAAGAAAGAGCGTCACATGCAAACTGACCACCTCTCTGAACTGACCAACATCAACCTGTCCCTCTACACGCTCGGGCGGTGCATCGCCGCCCTGGCCAAAAATGCCAAATCCTCCGCCGATAACTTTGCTCTGTCTCACGTTCCTTTTCGGGAATCCAAGCTCACCAGACTCCTCCAGGACAGCCTTGGCGGAAACAGCAAAACAATGTTGATCGCAACGCTGTCGCCCGCCTCGGATTGCTTGGAAGAAACCGTTTCCACGCTCCGATTCGCGGACCGAGCCCATCAGGTGATGACTTTTGTCAGGTTGAACGAGAAGAGGCCTGTAGATCACGCCTTGGTGCAGAGGTTGCAGAGCGAGTGCAGCCGGCTACGAATGTTGCTTGCCGAGAGGGGCATTGAGGGGGGGGGGCTTGAGAAAGCGTTGGACGGAGTGTCCGACTTGGCACACTCTTCCGCTTCCTCGTCCAACCCCAACTCCAACTCTACCAATTCCAACAACAACAACAATATACAACTGAAAGCCGCCTTTGAACGAATATTATTCTTGGAGGTGAGCGAGCGAGCCTTTTGGAAGACGAGAATACGAGCCACTACTAGAACTAACCCACTCAATTCGTTTTCGCACCTTCTTCGCTCGGCGCAGACTGAGAACAACACTTTGCGCAAGCGACTTGGAATGCCCGTGCTCCAAATTTCCAAACAACAAGACGAAAGCCAAACAGCAGCAAAATACAATTACAACTCCAAAGATTCCAACCGAACAGAGAGGGCAATTGATGCTAACGATAGTTTGCGCTACGACCAGCCCCAGCAAAACACTCCGCAGCGTCACACGCCCAGAAATTTTGCCATTGCGGGAGGTGGGAATAGTGAGTTGGCGAATAAAATTAGAGGGGGGGGGGACAGCAACAGCAACAGCAACAGCAACAGCAACAGCAACAGCAACAACGATGGCTACCAAGAGAAGTTCTTCGAGGTAAAGAATTCTCACGACCGCCTCGTTTCCATCATGAGCGACTTTGAAGGCGTCACAAGTCGCTTCTTCACCTTCGATATAGAGGAGGAAGAATTGAAAAAGAGCGTCACCACCATTATGAAAGTGTACAAAAAGGAGAGGAAGGGTTATGAGGCCATGATGAAGAATAGCAGTAGTTTTGGCAGTGGCAGTGGCGGTGGCGGTGGCAGTGGCGGTGCTGAGCCGATGCTGCCCCCAACTAGCTCGAAGCACAAAAAAGAAAAGGAAGAAGGATTTAAATCGCCCTTAAATCAAATGTCGGGACCGCCAAAGGCGATGACAGTCTCGTCGTCCGAGAAGAAGCTTGGGGGACTTGGAAATAATAAGTTACTGTCGCCGGGATTCTCGAGCTCGCCGGTGGGAATCGTGGCTAGTGGCGCAGTGAAATATAGGATCCGCGGAAAGCAGAGCAACAGTAACAGGTGAGCGAGGGAAGCGAGCGAGCCTTTTGGAAGACGAGCATACTCGCGATGCAGTGCGCGAAGTGGCTACAGACGACTACATCCACTACTAAACTAACCTACCCAATTCGTTTGGCTCGCTCGTTTCGCTCATCCTTAATTAAAAATGCGCTTCGCTCGGCGCAGCAACAGCAACAAGAACAACCTATCTCCTGCGAGCAAACTGCTGCTCTTGCCCGGCAATGGTCAACGCGGGGAAATCATTTCGCCCTTGAGCAAAAGTAAAGCCAAAAAGAGCGAGACGACGTCGTCGTGGATTGAGACCGAGGAGGAGGAAGAGGAGGGGTTGAAAAAGGAGCTCAAGGCCGCCAAGGCGCGAATGGCGAAACAAATCAAGATGCAAGAATGGCTAGAGAAGAAGGAGCAGACTGCGCTCAAGGCACTGGAAGAGGAGGAGGCTGGCCGAAAGAGTTTTGAGGACGAGAGAAAGGCGAAAGATAAGAAATTCCGACAGCGGGCGAAGAAGCAGAAGAAAAAATTGGAAAAATACTACTCAAAACTTAGAGAAGAAGTTGAGAACTTGGACGGAGAGGATGGTGATGGTGATTTTGGTAGTGATGGTGGAGGTGGGGGGGCGGGGGGGTTGACGAATGAAGAGCTCGACGCGATGACTGGAGGTGGGATGGATTCTTACGACAGCCATGCGAGTCATAGCGGAGGAGGTGATTTTGACGATGGCGCGAACGATGGATGACTAGATGAAGGAAAATCTCTGCTTTTCTGTCTACATATATAATCTGTTTTGGTTCTATGGGTGTGTGTGTGGGTTCTAGAGTGGGTTTGGGTGTTCTTTTACCATAAAAAGATTCTCTGCTTCCCCTCTTTTTTTGCTTGTCGCCAGGCAAAAGTCATCAAAATCAAACCGATGGGTATGATTGCACCAAACAAAAGGGCTGTGAACATACTCGCTTTCGCTACGTAGTTAAAGATGATGATGTAAAAGGCAACGACGACCAACGCAACTGTGCTGAGAACGCGACAATCGTCCTTCGCCTCAGTTCTCGATTTTGGGGCGTCCTCAGTTTTTCTGTGCTTGTGGTGGTGATGGCTATTTTTCCTTTTTTTATCTCCCTTGTGGTGGTGGCTGTGCTTTGACTTTCCGCTCTCAAGGTCGTCGTCGTCGTCGCTGTCTGGCGGTATATATCTTTCACCAAGCCTCTTCTTCTCGTCCTCCTCGGAAACTCTTTCCAACTGCACAATTTCTGCATCGAGCGCGGCAAAATGTTTTTTACCTTCCTTCCCAATTTTGCTGTGGTTTTGCTCGTGGTGGAACATGGGGCGTTGCTGTCCGGAAGTATAGGTATTTGACAGCATGTCGAGGCTGCTTTCGTTTTCGTTTGACGTTGGGTTTGGGTTTGGGTTTGGATTTGCGCTTACGCTTAAATTTGATTTTCTTCTCTTGTTGTTCTTGCTCGCCTGGGCCTGAAAAACCCCCGTCGTTTTCGCTGCAGCCTTTACTTTTTGCATGTCTCGTTCCGAATTTCCTCTGTGGATTTTCTGCACAGTCGTTGCTGCTTTGTGCCTAACCGTTCTATTGGCCGAGGTTGGCCTTGATCTGTTTCCCGTCCTGTTGGCCGAGGTTGGCCTTGATCTGTTTCCCGTCCTGTTGGCCGAGGTTGGTCGAGATCTGTTCTTTCCTCCGCCTGCATGAATCATCCCATCCACACCAGCTTCCAAAAGTGAGGTTTTTGATTTTTTGTCCATTATGATTTTCTTCGCCGATAGCTGTCGAGTCACGGCCTGTAATTTTGTTGCCGCATGATGATGGTGGTTCTGGTATATTGCGTTGACTGATCTGGCTTCATGTTTATGTTTCTGTTTTGCTGGACTAACTGATCTGGCTTCGTGTGTAGTTTTGTGCTTGTGATTGTGATTTCTATCGCCATATTCTGTGGCGTCAGGCATTAGCTAATAAACTATAAGAAAAAGCTGCTGTTATCAATTAACTTGTGAACTTTAACAGCGGATTCTGTCAATATTGATGTCATCACATATCTTCAAGAATGATCTATATTTTTTATAACGTTAAACATGGCAAATGAATTGGCAGAGTATGCTAAAACTCCTGCAACAACCCCTACCCCTCCTGTTGTGGAGCCAGAGCAAGATCCACCATCACCATCGGTAAAGTCTCAACTCCAACTCAACTGCACCAAGAATCCAGCAGACAAACTCAATGTGAAAACGGTAGCTAGCAAAGAGCGATTAATTCCTCGGTTTGACTTGCAGCCTCCGGTTCTGAAGCGATTCTCGAATTTGCTTGAGAAACAAGCTTTCAAGGATCAGGAAAATAAATTCAACAATTCCAGTGGTTTGTACCGGGAAGAACTTCGTTCCCAAAAAGTTGAAGCAGCGGAGAAAGAACGCATCAGTCATGCGCTCACCAAGGCGTGCGGGAATTTTGGTGGCTTAAACCCGCTGCCAGAAAAACGAGCTGAAATTGTGAGAGCTTTGCTGGGCGAATGCTCGAAGTTGGATATCGACTTGAACATGTTCACGTGCAAATTCAAGCGGAATGCCCTGCACCACTGTGTGCGCACCCGCGCATTCGAGGATGCCGTAGATTGTGTAGAGTTGCTTATATCTTCCGCTTTGTTCGACATTGATTTGAAGGACACTACCGGGCGCAGCCCACTAGTCATGGTATGTGAGAGGAAACAAATTTCTTGGGAAAAAACGAACAGAATTCGAGTAAATAGCAATAGCAGTCAAGGGGGGGCGGGGGGGGGCGAAGGAGAAGGAGAAGGAGATGGAGAGAAAGAGAAAGAGGGAGAGGGAGAGGGAGAAAGCGAAGACAAAATCAAACCACATTACGGTGCAAGAGTTGCAAGTTGCCTTCTCGTTGCTGGCGCCGATGTCAACACTAAAGACAGCGAGAACTCAACACCTCTCCACCATGCTGTTCGCAACAACGATATTGCAATGTGTGAGAGCTTGCTAAAGCACAAACCCGATTTAGCTCTCAGAGACAACAGACATCTCACGACTCTCCAGACGGCGGCTACTTTGGACTTTAACGAAGTTCTGCTCGCTCTTCTGAAGGCTGGAGCAGACGTTGAGGAGACGTTCGTTGGAGGCGATTCGCTGTTGCTCTACTTTGCGCGGCGCGGGTTGAGCAAAAACGTCAAGCTGGTACTTGAGTACAGCGCGAAAAATGTAAAGAACTTGTTTACACACGAAAACGCCGCTGACTTAGCGTTAAAAATCGATCTAAAGACTTCTCAGGTGCTCGCGTTTCACAATTATCTTGTTAGCGGGCTCAACGAGGAGGAAGAAGTTGAGGCGGAGGATGTCGAAGAAGTTGTCGAGAAGAAGAAGAAAGGCAAACGGCTCCCCTCCAAGTTGTTGTTTGGGGGGGGGGGTGGTTTGAAAAGTAGATTGTTCTGTTGCAAAAGAGGTGGCGGCGGCGGCGGGGCCCCAATCAGCACTGAAAAATTGGAATGAGAATAATATTATGTTTTGTAATTAGGTGAATTAGGAGAAATTGGATTAATCATTTATAATTCATTCCACAGTGTCCTCCTGCGTGCTCTCAGACAACAAATCCCCCCCTCTCGTCAAACTTCCTCCGTAAGTTTCGTTCCAATCTACGTACACAGAGAGCTCCGCCTCCGCAACACTGGGTTTTGTTACTCTGAGGGCCTGTTTGAAGTGCTTGTAGGATATTGGGGGTACATCCTTGAGATCTACCGTGAGCGCCTTGGCTCCTAATCCGCGGATTGGTCCCAAGGCTGCGTCGCTTGACAAACTTTTCAAATCAGCCCCGGAGAAACCAGCCGTTTCAACACTGCGCCGAGCGTTCGAGGCGCGTTTTTCAACCAGAATGTTAGTTTAGTTTTGGCTCGTATGCTCGTCTTCATCAAGGCTCGCTCGCTTCGCTCGCTCACCTCAACTTTTTCACCTCCTCCGGCGTGATGACGTGGTGGTTCTTGGTAAGGAGTGATTGCAGGAGCTGAAGCCGGTCGGAATCGTTCGGAAGAGGGATGTAGAGCCGTTTGACAAAGCGACGGCGGGCCGCATCGTCAAGCTCGTGAGGACGATTTGTTGCTCCGATGCAGAGGAGCCGGCCCTGACCGGAGGTTCCCGTGCCATCGAGCTGCACGAGGAACTCTGTTTTCATTCTTCTCGATGCTGCGAGCGACAGTTTAGTTTGGTGAAGCGTTTAGTATTGGGTGTGGGTGTAGCCATTTCGCGCGATTCCTTTCATCGCTCACCTTCGTTGTCGTCCGATTTTCTGGCAGTCAACAAGCTGTCAATTTCGTCAATGAACACCACGGCAGGTTCGTTGTACGCCGCCACGGCAAATAACGTCCGAACGAGCTTCTCTCCTTCTCCAATGTATTTGGACGTCAAAGACGATGATGAGATGGAAAAGAAGGTCGCCCCAGATTCGTGGGCGATGGCCTTGCCAATCAACGTCTTTCCCGTCCCTGGCGGGCCAAACAAAAGCAACCCGTTGGGTCCTCTCCTCAACCCAGTGAACAAGTCGGGCCTCTTCATCGGCCAAATGACAAGCTCCTGGACGGTTGATTTGGCGTCCTCCAACCCTGCAATGTCATCAAACGTGATGGGCTCGCCCCTATCAACAATTTCGTTCTGGATCTTTTCAACGAGTTCGGGATCGAGGTGTTTCAGTTCTTCCGGGAGTTCGTCGTCCTTTTTGGTGTTGTTGGATTTGGTGATGGATTTGGTGTTGGATTTAGTGTTGGATTTGGTGTTGGAATTGTTGTTGTTGTTGTTGTTGTTGTTGTTGTTGTTGTTGTTATTGTTGTTGTTGATGTCATTCTCGTCATTGTTGTTGATGGTGGGCGGCTGAAACTTTCGCTTCAGGCCCGCGCTCATCAGTTTGTAAAGGCCTCGTTTGGGAGGAGGCTCCTGCTCCTGCTGCTGCTGCGGCGGCTGAGCCTGCTGAGGCTGCGGATGCAGATTTTGAGAATTATTGTTTTGAGAATTGTTGTTTTGGGAATTATTATCGTCCTGATTCTCGTAATCGAATTCAGAAGCTGTCATGAAAGGGTTCGACTTCACTTTTTTGTTGTTGTTGCCGTTCTGGTTGTTAGTCCAATCATTGTTATTGAAAGCGTTATTGTTATTGAAAGCGTTATTGTTGTTCGCATAAGGATTGATTTTCGATTTGGTTTGAGGAAGCGGTTGCTGCTGCATCTGCTGCGATTGAAGGATTTGGAACTGAAGCTGCTGAATCTGATTGGACGAGTCTTGGTTCAAATTAATTTGCTGCTGCTTCTGCTTACGCTCCAGCTCCAGTTGCTTCTGCTGGTAGGATATTTTTTCTTGATACTGTCTGATCTGATTCTTCTGTTCTGAGAGTTGTTCAGAGAGTTGAGAATTTTGGTTGTGGTTTGATTGGGAAGGGGGGCGGGGAAGGGGGGGGGGGGAGGAGGTGGAGGAGGAGGAGGAGGTGGAGGAGGTGGAGGAGGAGGGACGAGGGTAAAGTCGAAAAAACTCTAACGCCATCTGCTCTAGCATGGTCTCGTCACACACCTTGGTGGTTCCCCCAGAATTGGCAGAGTTTCGATCCGCGATTTCTGTTAAGTTCGAGTCGAGCTTTCCAACGTCGGTCAGAAGCTCGCGGCGGGAGGAAAGTTCCAGCTCACTGAGAAGTTTTAGAGCGGGGGAGAGGGAAGGCGTGGCTGTGAAAAGCTGGGTTTGGAGGTATGTGGACATTGCAATCGATCTGTTGTCAAGCTGGTTCCCAACGAAAGAGTCGATTTTTTTGTGTATTGAGGTTGTGGAGTGAGGATAAGTTTCAGTGAATAGAGGTGATGATTCAGATTGAAGGTCTCCCTCCAATTGAGTATCATTGGCATCGCTCAGGGCGATTGTGTGGTCGATATTTGTTTTGAGAAGCCAGTACCGCTCCATGAATTAGAATTGATTATTGATTCGTGATGACAATAGTCTCTGTATACTGATACAAAAAACCAATACAAACACACAAAATAGATATTTTGAGAAGACACCGCTCATTGAAAATTGCCAAATTTTATTCAGGGCTTCATGAATGCGAACCCGGCAACCTACCCGAATCTTGAGTACACAAAATTCACCGTGAAAAGTACGTCAGGTCCTTCTTCTATTACGTTGAGTGATGTCGACATGCTCCAATCCCCCATTCCCCAGCCATATGACTTTGGTCAAGAGCGAGCCATCATCAATGCGTTTGAGGAGGAGAAGAAGAAGGAAGAGAAGGAGGAGGAGCGAATAAGGGAGGAGACGAAAGAGAAAAAGGAGGCGAGAAAGACTCCCTCTCCTGGTCCTAGTCCGGGCACAGCCCCTGTTCCGGCCCCAGTTCCGGTCCCAACAGTTGCTGCTGTTGAGGTAACTGCTGAGGAGACATCACAAAAAAGCGGGGGGGAGGAGGAAGTAGCAAAATCAAAATCAACTGGCGGTGTTGGGATTGGGATAGGCATCGAAGTGAAGAGAGCGATGATGCAGAGGATGAGGTCTCTGACCATGGCCGACGAGGAAACGTGTGAAACGTTCCTTACTGACAATCAGTACAACTTAGAAAATGCTGTTGGCGATTACTATTCGAAGAATTGAATGAATTGAACCTATAGAGTAGAATGACAACATCGAATCTGTTTTGGTATTGGTATGTATAAATTAGTGCTTGGACTACTTATGCAACCCCCGCCAGCAAAATTGATTGGTAGCCTCTGTCCGATAATTGACCCCGAACCAAAATATAGGGATCACCCGTCTTCAGTACACCGATTTCGATACACTTTTCGACGTAAGTTTGAGTTCGGCCGTGACCCACCTCAACAATCGGGTGACAACCGTAACACATTTGCAGTTGACGCCCCACCGCAAGGTTTTCAACAAAGCACACTATTGGAAGATTGTTAGGGCGGTGCTTTGCGATCATCTTGGCTGTTCCACCGCCGTTGCTGAGGACAATGATGGCCTTCGCTTTTAGGTGCTCTGCTGCTGTTTTCGCCGCAACGGCTATGGCATCGCGCCCCGTTCCGCGCCCTGCGTCGACCTCGACGATTCTCTTCAGCTCGGGCTGAACAAAGTTTTCCGCGTTACGAATAATGTCGCCCATCATCCTGACGGTTTCGAGGGGATAATCGCCTGCGGCGGTCTCCCCGGAAAGCATTAGGCAGTCAGCACCATCGTACACAGCGTTGGCAACGTCTGAGACTTCAGCTCTGGTGGGGAGAGGGTTGCAAGCCATCGAGTCGAGCATTTGCGTGGCGACAATCACAGGCTGCCAAGCGAGCCAAATTGAGTGGGTGGTCAGTTGTGGATGATGTACGCCATCGTATACTCGTCTTCCTCAAAGTTCGCTCGCTTCGCTCGCTCACCTTTCCCACGACGTTGCACTTCGTTACGATCTCTTTCTGGATGTTCGTGACCAAGCTGATCGGCACCTCAACGCCGAGATCACCTCTGGCAACCATCACTCCATCAGAAGCAAGAAGGATTTCGTCAAAATTATCCACCGCTTCTTGCGTCTCAATCTGCGCCGAGCGAAGCAGGTGCGAAGTGAATTGAGTGGGTTGGTTTAGTAGTGGCTCGTATTCTCGTCTTCCTCAAAGCTCGCTCGCTTCGCTCGCTCACCTTGCTGACAATCATCGGTGTGATCGTGGTAGATCGGTCCAGCTTCATCACGTTGAAGAGGTGGTCGTTGACAAACTCCTTGACCTGCAGGACACCATCCAGATTGCGGATGAAACTGGCGGCCAAAATGTCGATCATGTCGTGCTCCAACCCGTATCGAATTAACTCTTTGTCTTGCTCATTTAGGGCTGGAAGATCTTCCAGAATTGCATTGGGGAGGTTCACTCCGCGTCGCGACTTCAAAACTCCAGCATTATCGACAGCACAAACTACCTGGCCCAATTCTTCGTTCAGAGCTTGAACTGAGAGGGAAATCTTTCCATCGTCAAGCAAAACTTTCGAGTCGAGGGAAAGAACGGACGTGAGCTGGGGGTAGGAGATGTACAGGTCGGTGCATGTGGAAGTGTGCTTATAGTCAGCAGACGTGTGGAGAGTAATGCTGTCGCCTTTGGAAACTCTGATGGTCACGTCCAAACCATCTGGGGAGGGAGGGAAACTTCCGGTTCGAATCTCCGGCCCCTGAGTTGTGTTGTGTGAGTTGTTTGTGCAACCCACTCGTTGCCGTTCAACTCACCTTAGTGTCAAACATAATTCCACGAAGGCTTCCATTCGGTTCACGCTTCCCAACACACTTGCGCAGGTTAGCAACCCGCAAGTCAATCTCATCATAAGTTGCGTGGGACAAGTTGATTCTCATTATGCGAACACCATTAGCCACGAGTCGGTTCAAGGTTTGGTAGTTTTCGGAGGCTGGGCCAATTGTGGCAATAATTTTCACCCCGTTTGGCTCCCAGTAACCACTCGGATTCTCACACTGTGGCTGGTATGGATCTGTGGAGAATTGCGAAACGATTGATCTTTGGCTTGACACACTTCGGGCTCCTGCAGAGAAGATTACGTTACGGAGCATCCTCCTTGTGAGTGAGAGAGCTTGTGAGAGAGCTTGTATAACAATTTGTTCCTCGCTCTTGATGTACTGAGAGTGTGTATTTTCGTATCCTGGATGAATTTCCCAAATCCTTACACTCCACCCCCCAACATTCCAATCTTATTCTCGCTTGCCTCAGCAACCCACCTCTCACCCTCTCCCATCACGTTTGAGCTCTTTTCACGAGCATATCCTTATGACTTCCAACCAGCACCACAAGTGGCTCAAGAGGCGTGATTGGCCCGGGGTATATGCAGCCATGACTGACCCAGATCGGAACGTAGATTTGCTCAGGAGAAAGTACAAGGAGAGAGATGAGCATGGACGACTGCCACATCATTGGCTGGCATCGAAAGCTCAGACACAAACACATACTCTTGCCCATGTGGGCGTGCAGTCGATTGGCTACAATGTAGAGGCCCTCACCACACGAGACAATAAAGGCGAAACTCCCATCGACATTGCCCGTAGGAGTGGAGCCTGTGCTGAGATCATCGGCTTGCTCTCCCTCACTCCCGAGGAAGCTCGTTCGTGGAAGGGGATGGCCCGCTTGTACGCACCAGTGTTTTATTGGAGGGAGGAGATGGTTGGTGGATCAGATCACGATCGTATGCAGACTGCCACAAGTGGATCAATGAGCACGATGACGAGTTGGTTCGTGAAGTGCTCAAATACAGCAATTATAATCTTCTTCTAGAGATTGCTTGCATTAGCCAGGTATACAGCGACTCCCTCGTGTTTCTTGCTCTTCGAATGATCCATCGGAACCCAATTTCCCTCCTCGCGAACCAAGAGACACATTACTCTCCTCTTCAGGCAGCTGAGCAACCCCAAAACAATGCGTGCAAAGAGATCCGCAAGGTCCTCCGGCTCACCCCCAAGTACATCTCCCGCACCCCCTTCCCCACCCTCCTCCTCCAATCCCTCCCCACCAAGCACCACGAGATCTACGGCCCCTACAACACCATCTGCGCGTTCATCAAGCACATGAAGTACGACAAGGCTGAGCTGGTCGAAATTGAGGCCGTGCTGAAGCCGACCCGTAAGTGCGACGTCTGCAGATCCCTCGGCGCCAAACCTTGCGCACGGTGCAAACTCACGTTCTACTGCTCGGCTGAGTGCCAGAAGTCGGCGTGGAAGAAGCACAAGAAGACGTGCAAGGCCCCGCCCGACCTCCCCTCCAGCCACCGTTGCCGAGCTCCGAACCCTCCACAAGGGCATTTCCCTCCTGAATATGTGCATACAGCGGTCTGGTGCTGGTGATGGACCAACTAGCGTTGTGCTGGACTTCCTGTTGCCCGGTTCAGCGTATTGATAACATTAAACCAACGATTCGATTCATGAGAAACAATTGAAATTTTGCTATTTTGGAAATTAACTGGATTTGTATCGTTCTCGATGTTGGAAGGGGGGTCACCAGCCCGCAGGCGACTCGCAGCGTTTTCCGGGGGGTGGTCAAAACACGAGGGGGGGTCGGGGAGCAGGTGTGCAGCGGGGGGGCACTGCTGCGGAGGATTATTGACCTTTCTGAGCCGGTGATGATCGAGCCAAGCGGGAAGGAATCCAGTGTGTAGCAACCTCGTCCCCGCATGATATCTTGTTGGTGGGTGCACCAGGCGCATTTACAAGCCAGCCATCACAGTTTTCAGGCTTTAGGGTGCGTGGTGGAGCACGGCAAGGTGACTTGACGAGAATTCGGCTACGAAGATTGGCAAAAAAATCCGATTAAAACCACTTTTCGACCAGTAATAGATTGGCCACCGCAGAAATGCGATGCGAAGCAGCTGTGATCACCGACATCAAGCTTTTTAGGCCGCGCAAGTAGGGTAACGGCAAAAGCGCAAAAAACATTTCGGGGGAAATTTCCAAAGAAAACAATTTTGTCCACCTTTAGAGTTTTTTCATTGTCGCCGTCAGATGTTTTGCTTACATTACGATATATTTATTGAGATTTTGTGGTTTTCATACACTTTTGAGTAAAAAAAGTTGCAAGAATTTAGATCAATCATACTAAGCGAATTAGACAAATTAAAAAATGATCTTAAGATTAATTTAAATTCTTGCAACTTTTTTTACTCAAAAGTGTATGAAAACCACAAAATCTCAATAAATATATCGTAATGTAAGCAAAACATCTGACGGCGACAATGAAAAAACTCTAAAGGTGGACAAAATTGTTTTCTTTGGAAATTTCCCCCGAAATGTTTTTTGCGCTTTTGCCGTTACCCTACTTGCGCGGCCTAAAAAGCTTGATGTCGGTGACCACAGCTGCTTTGCATCGCCTTCCTGCGACGAGCAAGTTATTGTTGGTCGGGAAGTTGTTTTAACCGGATTTTTTTTGGCAATCTTCATCGCCGATTTCTCATCAAGTCACCTTGCCGTGCTTCACCACGCCCCCTCAAGCAAGAAAACTGTGACGGCTGGATTTTACATGCGCCGAGTGCACCCACCAACAAGATATCAAGCGGGGACGAGATTGCTACACCCCTGGCTTCCTTCCAGATTTGGCTCGATAATCACCGGTTTCGCACGCGGGCTCAGAAGGGTCAAAATTCCTCCGCAGCATTGTCCCTCCGCTGCACACCTGCTCCCCGAGCCCCCCTCGTGACGTGAACACCCCCTGGAGTGCTGCGAGTCGTGCGAGGAATTGTTGCACCCCATTCCAAAATTGAGAACGATGCGAACCAGCTAATTTCCCAAAAAAAGCTAAATTTCAATTTTGTTTTTTGTTTTTGATGTTTATCAATACGCTGGACCGGGCAACAGGAAGTCCAGCACAACGCTGGTTGGTCCATCGCCAGCTCCAGACCTCTGTATGCACATATTCAGGAGGGCAATACCCTTGTGGAGGGTGCGGAGCTCGGCCTCGGTGGCTGGAGGGGAGGTCGGGGCCTTGCACGTCTTCTTGTGCTTCTTCCACGCAGACTTCTGGCACTCGGCCGAGCAGTAGAACGTGTTCTTGCACCGGGCGCAAGGTTTGGCGGGGGTGGAGCTGCAGACGTCGCACTTGCGAGCCGGCTTGAGGACGGCCTCAATTTCGACCAGCTCAGCCTTGTCGTACTTCATGTGCTTGATGAACTGGCAGACGGTGTTGTAGGGGCCGTAGATCTCGTGGTATTTGGTGGGGAGGGATTGAAGGAGGAGGGTGGGGAAGGGGGTGGAGGAGATGTGGGTGGGGGCGAGGCGGAGGATGTTTCGGATCTCTCTGCACGCATTGAATTGGGGGTGCTCAGCAAGCTGTAGGGACGTGTAGCCTTGATTCTGGGTAGCCATAAGTGAAAGGGGGTGCCGACGGATCATTCGAAGAGCAAGAAACACGAGGGAGTCGCTGTATACCTGGCTATTCATAGCAACAAGTAGAAGAAGATCATAATTGTTGTATTTGAGCACTTCACGCACCAACTCTTCATCGTGCTCATTGATGAACTTGTGGCAGTCTGCATACGATCGTGATCTGATCCACCCAATCATCCCATCCCTCCAATAAGCCACTGGTGCGTACAAGCGGAGCATCCCCTTCCAACCCAACGAACGAGCTGCCTCGGGAGTGAGGGAGAGCAAGCCGATGATCTCAGCACAGGCTCCACTCCTACGGGCAATGTCGAGAGGGGTTTCGCCTTTATTGTCTCGTGTGGTGAGGGCCTGTAGATTGAAGTCAATCGACCACACACCCACATCGGCAAGAGTATGTGTGTGTGTCTGAGCTTTCGCTGCGAGCCAATGATGTGGCAGTCGTCCATGCTCATCTCTCTCCTTGTACTTTCTCCTGAGCAAATCTAAGTCACGATCTGGGTGAAGCACGACTCCATACACAGCGGGCCAATCACGCTTCTTGAGCCACTCATGATACTCATTGGAAGAAGCCATAAATATGAATTTCAAATTGGACTTGTATTATAGCACGTGTATAGTGTGTTTTCGATTTGTCATTCTTAACACAGTTCCCAGTCTTTGACCTTAGTTTCGTACTTTAACTAGTCGAGAAAAACACCCCAGTTCTCGTCCCACCTCGTCAAATCACAGGCCAATGCAAGAGGTTGAGACACCCTCTTCCCAATCCCCCACCCCTTCCCCATCCCCATCCCCATCCCCATCCCCAACCCCACCCCTACCGCAACAGGAAGTTGGCTCCCTCACCTGCTTCGCTGGTACCCCTCTGAAAAACTACCACATCTCTCTCTGGCAATGGCTCATCCTGAACAAATCTCAGATCCTCTCCGGAATGACTGTCTCGCTTGCCCAGATCCCCGAGGCGCTTGCCTTTTCGTTTGTTGCAGGCGTCGACCCTCAGCTCGGTATGCAGGCTGCCTGGATCATGGGCCTTGTCACCTCCCTCGCCGGAGGCCGGCCCGGGATGATTTCCGGGGCCACTGGTGCCACTGCTGTCATGATGATTGAGTTAGTCGATGCTCACGGCGTTGAGTATCTGTTCTTCGCAGTGATGCTTGCCGGTATTTTTGAGCTCATATTCGGTCTTCTTAAGCTCGGTTGCCTTCTTCGCTACATTCCCCACCCTGTAATGGTTGGCTTTTGCAATGGGCTAGGCATAGTCATTGCTCTTGCCCAGTTTGCTTTCTTCAAGGAAAACCCCGATGCGACGACCGTGCGCAGAGAGCTGATTGTTATTGGGCAGCCCTTTGAGGTGTTCACCGACGACGTTCCCTTTGTGACTGGGGTTGAGGCGGTGTGGGTTGCCGTGGAAGTGACCGTCACCTTTCTCATTGCCTTCCTCCTGCCCAGGTACTCCACAGCCATCCCCTCGAGCATGGTCGGAATTGCTGTCGCCACAGCCATCGAGTGGGCCATCGTTAGGCAGACCGGATCCGAGACAACTACGGTTGAGGACTTGTCCAGCGTGGCTGGAAGCTTCCCCAAGATTATCTTCCTCAACGACGAGTACAACTTGCCGAGAATTAACGGTGATTTGATCGCCACCGTGCTGCCCACGGCGATTCTCGTCGCCGTCGTGAGCCTGGTGGAGAGCTTGATGACGCTCGAGTTGATCGACGAGATCACCGACACGGTTGGAAACCCGAACAGGGAGGCATGCGGCCAGGGGTGAGTGAGTGAGTGAGTGAGGGAGCGAAGCACAATTGAGAGCTGTTGCTAACCCTTTGCTTAGACTCGCCCAATTCCTCTCAGGCCTTTTCGGAAGTATGGGTGGCTGCGTGACGATAGGCCAAAGCATGATGAACCTGCAGAGCGGTGGAACCACGCGGTTGAGCTCCAGCGTTGCTGCGCTGTTCGTGCTGCTGATCGTCTTGGTGGCTTACCCAGCCATCAACATTATCCCCGTTGCAAGCCTTGCGGGGGTGATGTTCTGTATCGTCTACCACACGATCGAGTGGAGCAGTTTCAAGTTGATCGCGGCGAGTTTCTTCTCGAAGGGGGTGCGGGAGAAAATTTGGGGCGAGGGAAGGGGGGCTAAAGTGAAGAGAAGCGAGATCTTCATCGTTTTGCTAGTGGTGGCAGTTACGCTGGTTACGGACCTGGTGATCGCGGTGGGGTGCGGAATCGTAACTGCTGCACTCGTCTACGCTTGGGACAGCGGCAACACCGTCGTGGTCAGCAGGGTGGTTGAGGGGAACGAGTTGGTTGTTTACAGCGTGCACGGTCCGCTATTCTTCGCGGGGGTTAAGCCGTTCTTGACCCAGTTCGACGTGGGGGCCGATTCGGAGATTGGGCAGGTTGACGTTGAACTGAGTCACTGCGACATTATGGACTGGAGGTGAGTGGGGTGAGGTGGATTGCCGCGAGCGAGCGAAGCTGCGTCCATTGCGAGCGGTAGCGAGGGAGGAGCTGTGTCCATCAAGCCGAGTGCAGCGAAAAGCCGAGTGCAGCGGAAAGACCTAGGCAGGGGGGTGGGGGGGGTGGGGGGATTTTACACCTCAAAAATCTCAAAAATATAAACTTAGAAAAACTAACCATTCATTCCCATTCCCATTCCCATTCCCATTCCCATTCCCATTCCCATTCCCATTCCCATTCGCGGCGCAGCGGAATCGAAGCGCTGAACATATTGCACTTGCGGTACAGCAAGAAGGAAGTGAAAATTCGGTTCATCAGCGTGAGGAAAGAGTCAAAAAATTCTTTGCTGAAAGCGAAGCAAATCGTTTCGGCGGACGTTGTGGAGCTTGATGTTGAGGGGGGGGGGAGGCGTTTGTCTGTAGCTCATCCTATGGGATTATGAACGTAGCTATGCAATAAACATGAAATTTTGAAACACACGCCTTTTTAAAAATCTAGAAAATCATTGCAGCCTGCCTCTTGCTCTTCTGCTTCCAGACCGGCAGCCCCTCAAACTCCGCCTTCCCGCACTGAAACACCAGCCTGAACTCCTCGTCGCTGAGGTACATGTGCAGCACTGAGGCATTGACGTCGTCAGCGTAGTCCTTGTTCGCCTTCATCCTCTTGAGATCTTCGTAGGGGTGGAAGATCGCGGGGACGAAGTTCTTGCCCGGGTGGAGGGGGATTGCGGGGATTTCAGTCCGGGCGTGATCCATTTTGAAGGGGGAGGGTTTGAGGGAGTTGGAGCCGCTTCGGGTTCGGTTTCGATCTGTTGTGGTTTTGGCTGGTTCTATTATTGGCGGGGGAGGTGTGGGTGGTTTTTCTGTTTCTGTTTCTACATTTTGCTGCTGCTCCTCCTCCAGCTGCGCCTTCCTCACCCTCTCGTTCTCCCTCTCCAGCTCCGCCTCCTTCTGTTCGATTCTCTCCATCCTCAACCTGTCCTCCTCCTCCTCCGCGGCCTTTTCTTGTTGTTGTTGTTGTTGTTGTTGTTGTTGTTGTTGTTGTTGTTGTTGTTGTTGTTGCTCCTTCACCTCCTTCAATTTGTCCTTTTTCTTCTCCCCCTCGATCCTCCTCCGCTCCTCCTCCTGCTTCCTCCCCACCTCCCTAGCCTCCTCCTCCCCCCGGATTTTCATGCTCGCCATCAGCATCTCCTCCTCATTCGCCGCCTCTGCCGACTCGGACCGAACGATCTCAGCGGCAAAGAGCTGCTCCTCGGACACTTCGTCGTCCTCGCCGATCGAGGAAGGCATTTTTGCCAAGGAGTGGAGCAGGGCGCCTACCGCGGGGGTTGACGTCTTGCTGTTTTGTGTTGTGATGGGGGGGGGGGTGGGGGTGGGAGTTGGTGGGGTGACAGCTGCAGCTGAAGTTGGAGCAGCTGTCGCTGCCGCTGCCGCTGCCGCTGCACCTCCCCTCCCTCGCC
>BRYC01000417.1:3393-34396 GCA_030267985.1 Parmales sp. scaly parma | reverse complement strand
CCTCCCCCCCCCCCCGGCCATTGCCATCGCCTTTGGCGTGTTTTTGGCCCTGTTGAGCTCCAGCGCCCTCTGCCCGCACAGCTCCTTCACCCGGTTCTTCTCCTCGTTGTACGGGAAGTGATCCGTGAGAACGGTCGCGTTCTTCGGGTCGATCGAGCGGCCGACCAGGAGCTCAACCATGGCCATCTTGGTCTTCACCGAGGGGGTTACGCCCAGTAAAACCGCCATCTGAGCAGTGGAGAAGGTGAACGGGGTCTTTGCTGAGGAGAGATGGGCCAGCCGGGAAGCATTGACTTCCAGAGCCTTCATCTCCAACGCCAGGGAGGCCAGCGCCGTCCCCGGAATTGGTTGGGCTGATTTTAGCCCTACTTCCGCCTTTATCGCGGTGGAAGGCGAGGGAACGGGGGGGGCGGAGGAGGAGGCGGAGAGGGAGAGGGGGTTCACCAAAGCCTGGATGGAGGAGCGGCGGCGGCGGGCGTCAGAGCCTACAACCATATTTGGGGAGGTGTGTAGAACGAAGTTGTCAACAGTTGAGATGAATTTCTTCCTTTATATATCTTTTAATCTTGATTTTGTGACTTGCGTTGTGTTGATGTGGACCGTCAGTGTTTGTTTATGTTGAAAGTTCTTAAAGTAGGTGAGTGGATTTGCAAAAAACACAAGTGCTCATCAAGATGACCAAGAATTTGATCTACCCATTTAATAAAAACACTGATCCAAACCCGGACACTAAAAATTCTCGAGCCCCCGTGATGTCCTTCGAGCTATCCAACACAAGAAAAAAGAATGCCAAAGTTCACCAACAACACCACCAACCCCGGCATCTTCACATGCCCATTGACACCCTCTCCCCAGCCCTGCGGAACCACCCCTTCTCCACTTACCCGCCCATTACACAGTTCATCTGTAAAATTCTAGACTTCTCCCAAACTTCCCGGCGGGTCAGCCTCATTCGTTGGACAACGTTCCTATTTGTCTCAGTTGTCATTTCAAACATAACCTTCCAACCTTCCCACCAGGCCCATGCGGCCTTCCTAGGCGTGATACTAATGTTTGTGACAGCTCACTTTGTTGAGTTCGTTCGCGGGACGTTGAAGTTCTTAGGGTTGTCACTTCAGCAGCTTCGAGCGAAGAGAAACTACTTCAAGCAGACAATGCGATACCCGCAACTTCCCCACCGCCAAGATAAGTTTGCCATGCTGGGAACTTGTCAGTGGTTCAGGTGGCAGTGCTTCGTCGATGCCGTTTTCTACAACGCCCTCCTGGGCCCCCTGCGCGTGAAGCACGAGGACCTTCGCGACACTTACCAGACCGAGAAGAAGCTGTGGGATTTCTCGAACCGCGTAGACATTGACAAATCCACCGGAGAATCCTTGAACGTTTTCCACTTCGACTTTGTGGCCGACACGGGCGATTCCTTCAATGGAACGTACTCGGTTGCCTGCTGCAACGCGAGGGACATGAACGACGTGATTGGCTGCACCGAGAAGCTGCCAAAGCCTTCCCTGATGGTCCACGGCGGCGACGTTTCTTACCCTTGGCCGGCCGAGCACGAGATCGTCAACCGCTACATTCTTCCCCTCCAGTATGCCCTGCCCTCGGTCGGTTCCAACCACCAGCGCGGTTCGATTGCCCAAGCCCGCAAGCCCGCCGGCTCAACTGCCTCGAACATGTCGCACCAGTCCGAGTACACAACGGATTCTGACGGTGACAATGACTCCCCAGCATCAGCATCCGCTTTTGCATCCGCATCCGCACCCGCATCAGTCGAGTCCAACGGCGAGCCCGCCCTCTTCATTCTCCCTGGGAACCACGAGTGGATCGACGGCCTGCAATGCTTCCACGACTTGTTCATCGACAAGGAGAACAAAATGCAGAACCTGGGCGACTGGAGTCTGCCGCAGCGAAGCTCGTACTTCGCGCTGAAGCTGCCAGGGGATTGGTGGATTTTCGTCGTTGACTGCATCGACGGCGCGGTCAACGAAGTGGCTAAGGATATCGACGACTTCCAGTTCGAGTACTTTGCAAGCGTATACAACGACAAGGTCGACCAAGACAAGGACAGCATAATTTTGACCAGCCACATTCCCGAGTACTTCTGGAACTCGGTGCTTGGTTACAGCAAAGGACCCAGGCTCCACCAACTGAGGAAGTCACTGGGGGACAACTTCGCAATGATGATGTGCGGGGACATGCATTTTTACCGCCGCTACGGTCCAGAAACAAAGGTGGAGAAGCAGCGAGGCGTGCGCAGGAGGTGAGCGTGGTGTTGCTGGCGAGCGAGCCTTGAACGAGCCACTAATTAAACTAACTTTATTCCACTCAAATCAAATACATTCGCTTTGCTCACTCGGAGCAGCGTCGTGCAGGGGAACGTCATGAAGGACACGAGCATCCAGGACGCATTTCCGATGCTGTTCGTTGTGGGTGGGGGTGGGGGGTTTTCCCACAGCACAGCGAACCCCAAGGGCGAGTACGTCAAGGTCGGGTACTCGTTCGAAGACGAGCCCAAAACCTTCGTTACGAAGAAGGAGTACCCCACTCCTAAGCAGTGCAACGAGTTCTTCTACCAGCGGATCTTCGTCACCAGGCACCCGGGCCTCTGGAGAATGCTTGGATTTTTGTACATGATAATAGCCTCGGGTTGGTTGCCCAATAGAGCCTCCAAAGACGGTCAATCGACCGACATCACCGACATGATGCTCACCAGCCTGGGGTCCGGAAAGTCCTTCTCCTCCTACATTGCCATTCTCACCCTCTTCATCATTTTCAATGCTTTCACCACCGCCAACTACTCCGGGTCGAGATTTTTTTTCATGAAGGCAGGACTGCTGGCACTTTTTCACACATTTTTGCACGTTTGCTGTGCCTACACCATCCTCTCCGTCATCGTTACGCACGGAATCACGGTTGACGACTTTGCGGCGGAGTCCGCCGAGAGTTTAGTCCTGGACTACTGGGGCATTCTTTTGGTTCAGTTCTTGGTGGGTGGGACCGTTGGACACGTCTTGGTAATGACATACTTTTGCGTCATGTTCGGAGTGTTCAACTACCACTGGAACGAGGCGTACTGCGGAATCGAGGACGAGGACCACAAGAACTTTATTCGTTGCAGGGTGAACTTGGACGACGGTAGTTTGGATGTTTTTGCCATTGGCATCGACGAGGTTCCCAAGAAGTGGAAGGAGAACCCGGACAAGACCAACGAGCCGTGCTTGCTCTGGCCTTTGGACCAAGACAAGATCAACGCTCACTTGATAGAGAAGGTGTCCATCCCAAAATTAATAAAAAGGAAAGGGATTAGCAGCCGGGAGATTGGGATGCAGCTCGACAAGTACAAGAGCGGCGTATTAAATACGGAGCTGCTATAATGCTCATCTAATGTGTGAAAAAAAAATCTTTTTCAAGTCCCTCTTTCTATTTCTATTTCTATCGCAAAACCCCTCTTCCGTTCTTGAGCTCGTCCTGCTCCTCCTCCTGGCAGAGACGGAAGAACTGAGCAGTCTGCCGCTTGATCAAACCATGGAGCGCAACGTAACCGAAGACCAGCTCCACAAGCAGCACCAGAAACATGAAAATGCCCGTCGAACCGTCAAAGGGGAAAATCAGCTGCGCCGAGCGAGCCAAAGAATTGAGCATAATTTTAGTTTGTTGTGGCTCGTATGCTCGTCTTCCAACAACCCCCCCCCGCTCCGCTCGCTCACCTCCTGGAAGTACGCAAAGAAAATCACGCAAGGAAGCTGCGGGAAGATCGTTATTAACAAGAAGGCGGACATCTGAGGCACGCGCTCCTTCAGATTCCCTGTGTAGCCAAAGTAGAACCTAGAGACCTCCCCAACAATCCAAATGATGAAGCATGGAAGAAGGAGGACTTCTTGGAGATTTGACTCGAAACGAAAGTGCAGCAGCTTTTCTGTTATTAACGCTGCATTCCCAACAAAAAAGACAAAAGAGAAGTAAACGTTGAAGTACAGGATGACAGAAAACGTGATTGAGGACGTAATTTCATTCGTGGGTAGACCTTGCATAGTTCGAGGAGCTTGTCCAAGGCCCTCGTCTTGAGAGTTGGAATTCATTTATATATTTGAATTGGTCTCACTACAGGTGTTAATAGTGGAAAATTGATTTTTTAAATTCAAAATGTTTTCACTTTTGTGTCTTTTCTTTGTCAATTTACTTTGTAAATTTTTTCGAGTCTTCTCTTTACTTTACATAAGCATACAATATGCCCAACTCGTACATAACCGAGAGCAGCCTCAACACCTACCCCAATCATGTCGAAATATTCGTAACATTCCAATCATACACCCCCCCTTCTTCGTCAACAAATGAACTTGCCTTTTCCAAGGGTGATCTGCTCGTGGTGATCAAAAAAGACAGCAGCGGTTGGATTCTTGGCAAGTCTTCCCCTACATCAGTTGGGTACTTTTCGAAAAATTTCGGCCGATCATACTACTGCAATGAGACAGATCTCACCACGGTGATTCCTCAGTTTTTCAATTCCCCCAATAACTCGCCCAATCGTCCCCAGCGCCAAACTCAAACTTTGAACAAGCAAAAATCTATGCTGACCCAAAAAACGTTTGCCGAGGCCGAAGCCCACGATAGAAAGCTGGCGAAGGACAGGTTCTCCTCCCTCGATGACAAGTCAAGAAACGATCGATTCACCAACTGCGTGTTCGACCTTGCTCGTTCGGAGAATGCATACCTATCCAACCTCATAATTTTTTCCAACGCCTTCATAAACCCCATTATGAAGCAGGATTCAGACTTCAAGCGTCAGATGCTCGAGGATCCTGCAATTGCAACATTGATGGAGCTTTTCATTTGCATCCAGAAGCAAAACTCCTCAATTCTCTCCGGTTTGAACCAGTTCAAAGTTGACTTTGGCGAGCACGTCGACCGCAGCATCCTTCTAAATAACCTTCAAAGCACCTTCACCGATTACTCTCAGCATCTGCTCTTCTACGCGCAGTACATGGCAACCTTCTCGGAGGCCGTGTCTTCGTTCGACAAGAGGGCGAGGAAGCTGGCAGCATATTTGAAAAAGTTCCCGATTCCCGAGCCCCTAAACCTTGAGCAGTACCTGACCCTCCCACAGGCTCAGCTGGAGGTGTACGAAGAAATTTTCATGAGGTGAGCGAGCGAAGCGAACGAGCTTTGTGACAAAAGAGTGCGAAGCTCGGTGCGAAATTGCTATACTATACATGGCTACATCCACTACTAAACACCCACTCAATTCGTCTGGCACCTTCTTCGCTCGGCGCAGCATGTGGGCCCTTGATCTACCCGAGTGCCGCGACACCCTAGACGACGTTTTGGAAAGCATGAAGAAGGTGAAGAGGAACATTGAGAAGCAGGAAACCGAGGTGGAACTCTTGCGAATTCAAGGCCAGTTCATTGGCAATCCGCCAATTTACAAACCCGGAAGACGCCTTATCATCGAGGGCGAGCTCTTCCGCGTCAACAAGGACAGCTCCAACCACGACAAGAAGGACAAGCAGTACAAGTTTCACCTCTTCAACGATTCCCTCTGCTACTCACGAATAATATCGACCGGCTCGTACAAATTCACACGGGCGTTGAATCTGAGTTCTGCAATGATACAGAACTTGCCCGACAGGTGAGCGAGCGGAAGCGAGCGAGCTTTTTGGAAGACGAGCATACCTGCGATGAAGTGCGCGAAATGGCTACAGACATACATAATGGCTACATCCACTACTAAGCTAACATTATTCCACCCAATTCAATTCGTTTGGCTCACTCGTTTCGCTCGTCCTTTTATAAATGCGCCTCGCTTCGTTCGGCGCAGACCGAATGACAACTACGCGTTTGAGCTGTCCTCCGGGGGGCGAGTGTTCAAGATTCGGGCTCACAATCTTGCCACCAAAAACGCGTGGATCGAGAACATCGAAGAACAAATTGATAATTTGTTGTTGCACCGAACATCGTCTTTAGCGGGGGGTTTGAATGGCGAGCAGGGCGAAGGGTCAACCGACGCAATTTTCATAACGCGAGTTATTGGCGACTACAATTTGAACAAGCTGAACATGCGCTCAAAGATTATTTACGACTTTGCGTGTGATTTGAAGCAGTTTAGACACGATCTTTCGCTTCTGAAGAGTAATTTCATCGACCCGTTGAAAGTGATGAGTAAGGGTGAGTGATTGCAAATCACAACCAACAAAACCAAATCTAACCCCCCAATCATTTCAATACAGGCGTCAGCTCGTCGAATACCGCCAAACAGGACAATTTTTTCACCGACCCAAAAAAACAGATTGGCGTGCTGAAGCAGTCTGTCCAGCTAGTCGGCGGAAATTTAGAAAAAAGGCGGTTGGCAGCCCAATCCAAAGCTTTGAGCAACAAGGAGTGTGCCAACTTTCTGCTGGCTTTCTCTCAGTTCAGCTCAGAAAACAACGAGCTCCTAATGTGCTTGCTGCAGAAGGTTGACAGCTGTGGGTGGAGCGAGGACGTCAGCATTTCCGAAGCACTGTCCAAGATGAACGCTGGCGGAAACGACCAAAGCATGGTGAGCGAGTGTTATTGTTTGTTTTGGCCTACTATTACTAACATTAATTATACTACCCCCCAGCTGATGTACGCATCGTCGTTTGCCGTGGCAAAAAACACGATCGTCAACAACACAACATTTTCTTCTTTCAACACCAATTTAACCAACGTATTCGCCCCGAACAGTCTCGAGGACATTTTGGACGGCCCGTTCAAGGACGCCAAGAGGCGGCTGAACTTCTTGAGGTTGTTGGCCCAGAGCACAGAAAGCAGCCACATCGACAACACGAAAATTCAACTGAGCATCAAGCACACGACAGACTTGATCGACAGGTTCCAGGCGGAGCTGGAGAAGCAGAGCAACTTTCAGAAATGCTTGGAAATTCAGCACAGCTTGATCCAGACCGGCCTCACGCAAAACCAAATTTTGGAAACGCTGGCCAACAGCGAGAGGTCGTTCGTCAAGGAGGGAGACATGCTGAAGGCGAGCAGGAAGAAGAACATCGGCTACAGGTTCTGGCTCTTCAACGACTGCTTGTTGTACGGTAGCAAGTACGCTGGGACCGCCAAGTTCGAGTTTCACCGCTGTTTGAATTTGGATTCTGTCCAAGTTCGAAAAGGGGCCGACGAGACCTCCTTCGAAATTATCAGCAAGGAGAAGAGCTTCAGTGTGCTGTGCACGTACGGGTTCGAGAGAGACGAGTGGGTTGCGGAGCTATCTGGCTGCATCATGTCTAGCCGCAGTGCCGCGGGACTGCCTGAGATTGGCGCGGTTGTTGCAGCCCCTTTGTGGAAAAGCGACCAGAACAACAAGAACTGCACGCTCTGCGCGAAGGCGTTCACGACGTTTAGAAACAGGAAGCACCACTGTCGAAAGTGTGGCGACGTGGTGTGCGGTGATTGCAGCAGGAGCAAAATCGTGCTGCAGGAACTATACGGTTTGGTTCCGGTTCGGGTTTGCGATGATTGCATGAACGGAAAGAAGAGTTTCACGGTGTCCACGGCGGTGGGGGGTGGCGGCGAAAGAGGGAGGGGGGCAAATACAAAAAATACAAATACGGATACCACCGAGTCCTCGTACTCAACCGAGAGCAGCACCACGAGCAGCAACATGAAGCAATTGATGACGAAAAAATCCAGCATCCTTAACAAAACGGGAAGTGTTGGTGGATTCGGACCTGGCAGAATGCAAACGTTTGGAACCACCACCTTCGACACAAGCGTGGACGGAGGCACTCGGGACAGTGTGGAAACGGATTTTTTTAGCCACAAGAACCCAGATGTGGATTCAGAAGCGAACACAAATACAGTTACAGTTGCTCCTCCTCGAATCAGTTCGGTTCCAAGGAAGGTTGGGGTTGGCGGGGAGCAACAGCAGCAGCAGCAGAAGGAGGCATCAATAGTTTCGAGCGATCCAATCATGGCTCAGCTTGCTTCAAGCAAACTTAACCAGGAGAAAGAGAGGGAGGAAGAAGAAAAAGAAGAAAGAGAGCGAGAAGAGGAAGCGAGGGAGATAGAAGCGAGGGCGATAGAAGCGAAGGAGATAGAAGCGAAGGAGATAGAAGAGAAAGAGAAGAAAGAGGGCGAGAAGAGAGAGAAAGAGAAGAAAGAGAGAGAGGAGAAAGAGAGAGAGGAGAAAGAGAGAGAGGAGAAAGAGAGAGAGGAGAAAGAGAGAGAGGAGAAAGAGAGAGAGGAGAAAGAGAGAGAGGAGAAAGAGAGAGAAGAGAAAGAGAAAGAGGAGAAAGAGAAAGAGGCGGAACAACTTTTCAGCAAATTTAGGGCCGAGAACGAGAGCGAACTTTTGGCCGAAAAGGAACGAATGAGGCTGAGCAACCTTAAATTGAAGAAAAGGATGGAGATGGAGATGGAGGAGGAGAGGGAGAAAATGCGGCAAGATGCGGCGAAGGAGAGACAGGAGCTGTCAGAAGCTGAGGAGTCGAGGATTGCGAGGGAGAAGTTGATCAAGGAGGAGGTGGAAACCATGAAAAAGAAATTGCAGGAGGAGATGGACAACGAGCGAAAAAGATTAAAAAAAGAGTTGGAAAAAGAGCGTAGAGAACTGAGAACGGCAGCGGAAGGCGTTCCCAAGTATTCCCAGAGTAACCCACCACCGCCCCCTCCAAGGAAAAAGAAGGTGCGAGTGGACGTGGAGGTTGAGGCGGAGGCGGAGACGGAGACGGTGGAACGACCTCAAGCGGTTCTGGCCCTGAGCGGCGGAGATCTCATGGGCAGCATCAAAGCAGGGGTTTCTCTGAAGAAGAGGGGCGGCGTGCCCTCATCGCAGCACAGGAAACCGCCTCTAAGTCCTCTACTAGCACAAATTGCAAGTGGCGCAACAACGCTCAAGAAGATAGATGTAAATTCGAGCAGCAAGATGGCTGATCACAAAGACAATTCGTTGATGGGTGCTCTGAGCAGGGCCATGGAGGGGCGCAGGATCGGAATCGAAGACGACAGCGACGACGAGGATGGGAATGGGAATGGGAACGGGAGGGGGAGAGGAGGAGGCAGCAAAGTTGGCTCAGTTTACGTAAACGACAGCGACTCTGAGGACGAGTGGAGCGATTGAAATAAAATTTGTGACAGTAGGTGTTGTTGCTTATGCTCTTGTTAAAAAAGAAAATTTTCTCAAAGTTTGACGAGGCTGAAGTAACTATGATTCCTTCTGGTTGACTCGGTTCCATTCTTTATGTTTAGTTTTGTTTTTAAATTCATTTACGCATTCCTCATCGCGGTCGCCGCAGCGCGCATTTCGCTGCTGATTTCGACACCGCTACTCCTCTCGACGAACTCTGGAAGCTTGTCGAACTCCAAGTATCTGTAAGTGTCACTCGCCGTAGCGTCAATTGTGGAGCTCATCTTGAGGTACTCCTCGGGGGTAGGGAGCTTGCCCATGATACTGGCAACTGCGGCTAGCTCGGCACTGGCCAAGAAAACGTTGGCGCCCTTTCCAAGCCTGTTGGGGAAGTTCCTGGTACTGGTCGAAACGACAGTGGAGCTGTCGGCAACACGTGCCTGATTTCCCATGCACAGGCTGCAGCCGGGCATCTCAGTCCTGGCCCCAGCTGCGCCGTAAATGCTGTAGTATCCTTCGGCAGTGAGCTGCGCCTCGTCCATTTTCGTGGGGGGGGCGACCCACAACCTGCACCGAGCGAAACGAAGCGCATTTTTAATGAAGCACGAGCGAACCAAGCGAGCCAAACGAATTGAATGGGTTAGTTTAATTTAGTTTAGTTTAGTAGTGGATGTAGCCATTATGTCTGCAGCCATTTCGCGATATCCATCGCGAGTATGCTCGTCTTCCTCAAGGCTCGCTCGCTTCGCTCACTCACCTGGTGGGGACGGCTCCACTCACGTTCTCCTTGAGCATCTTCCCGGCGGCGCGGAAGTGGCCAATGTTCGTCATGCACGATCCGATGAACACCTCGTCAATCTTCTCGCCCATGACGTCGCTGAGCTTCTTGGCATCGTCGGGATCGTTGGGGCAACACACAATAGGCTCAGTGAGCTGCACCGAGCGAAGCGAGGTGCATTTTCAATGGAGCAGGGGGAAGGAAGCGAGTGAGCAAAACGATTGTAATTGTAATTGAGTGGAATAAGGTTAGTTAAGTTGTGGCTCTTATTCTCGTCTTCCTCAAAGCTCGCTTCGCTTCGCTTCGCTCGCTCACCTCGTTGAGGTTGATGTCAATAGTGGCCGCGTAGTCGGCATCGGGATCGGCCTCCATTAGGACGGGGTTGGCAACCCACTCCTCCATGCGGGCGACTCGCCTCTCGAGTGTGCGAGCGTCTCCGTAGCCCTCGGCGATCATCCACTTGAGCATGACCATATTCGAGTTAAGGTACTCGATGATTGGCTGCGCCGAGCGAAGCGAGGTGCATTTTTAATGGAGCAGGGGAGAGGCAAGCAGGGGGGAGGCGAGCGAGCCAAATAATTGAAAATAATGTTAGTTTCGAGTGGCTCGTATATATTTCTCGTCTTCCTCAAAGCTCGCTCGCTTCGCTCGCTCACCTCCTTGTTCAGCTTGATGGTGCACCCAGCAGCCGAGCGCTCGGCGGAAGCATCGGAAAGCTCAAAGGCCTGCTCGCACTTGAGGTCAGGGAGCCCCTCAATTTCGAGAACTTTCCCCGAGAAGATGTTGATCTTCCCCTTCTTCTCTACGGTGAGGAGCCCCATGTCGATGGCTTTAAGGGGGATCGAATGGACGAGGTCGCGGAGGGTGATCCCGGGCTGCATCTCCCCGGAGAACCTAACCCTGACCGACTCGGGCATGTCCAAGGGCATGACGCCCGTGGCAGCACCGAAAGCAACCAGGCCACTTCCAGCCGGAAACGAAACACCAATGGGGAAGCGGGTGTGGGAGTCGCCTCCGGTTCCGACCGTGTCGGGCAAAAGCATCCTGTTCAACCAGGAGTGGATGATGCCATCTCCAGGGCGGAGGGAAACCCCCCCGCGGTTGCGGATAAAGTCGGGAAGAGAGTGGTGGGTAATGACGTCCACCGGCTTGGGGTAAGCGGCAGTGTGGCAGAAGCTCTGCATGACCAAATCGGCACTGAAGCCCAAGCACGCGAGGTCCTTGAGCTCGTCGCGAGTCATGGGGCCGGTGGTGTCCTGGGAGCCAACCGTAGTCATCTCGGGCTCGCAGTACTGGCCGGGGAGAACTCCAGGAACGCCGCACGCCTTCCCGACCATCTTCTGGGCGAGGGTGTAGCCGTTGACGGTCTGCTCAGGATCGACGGGCTGCGCCGAGCGAAGAAGGTGCGAAGTAAATTGAATGGGTTAGTTTAGTTTAGTTTAGTTTAGTTTAGTAGTGGATGTAGCCATTATTATAATGTCTGTAGCCATGAGCCATCATATCCTGCCAATACAGCACTTTGGCGGATCCTACAGCTTCGCTCGCTCACCTTCTTGAAGACATCGCTCGGCTCCTTTCCGAGCGCCGCCCTGGCGCGGTTGGTGAGCCCCCGCCCAACGATGAGGGGAATGCGCCCGCCGGCGCGAACCTCGTCGAGGAGGACGTCCGTCTATCAATGCCGAGCGAAGCGCCGAGCGAAGCGAGGCGCATTGGTGGAATAATGTTAGACAGTTTAGTGGGCGGGAAGGTCTTTCTCCCCCCTTCCAAACCAAAGTTCAGTAATTCCACACCTCAAAAACTTCAAGCTTCATGCTTCGCTTTTCGCATTTCGCTTTTCGCTATTCACCTTGAGGGACCACTCGCAGACGACCTCATCCGTCCCTGCGCGCTTGGTGACGCCCTCATAGGGAAACACGTCAATAACGTCCCCGGTGTTGAGGTTATCCACGTCCATCTCAATGGGAAGAGCCCCGCTGTCCTCCATGGTGTTGTAGAAGATTGGCGCGATCTTCGCTCCTATGCACACCCCGCCGGTCCGCTTGTTCGGTACGTGGGGGATGTCGTTCCCGAAGAACCACAGAATTGAGTTCGTGGCGGACTTTCGCGAGCTGCCCGTTCCGACCACGTCCCCGACGTAGGCGACCGGGTGTCCCATCGCCTTGAGTTCCTCCATCTGCTTAAGGGGTCCGATCTCCCCCTCTTGGTCGGGGTGAATTCCGTCCCTGCCAATCTTGAGCATCGCCAACGCGTGGAGGGGAATGTCCGGGCGGGACCAGGCGTCGGGAGCGGGGGAAAGGTCGTCGGTGTTCGTCTCGCCGGTTACCTTGAAGACCGTGGTGGTGATCTTCGTGGGGACGGCAGGCTTGGAGAGGAACCATTCGGCTTCTGCCCAGGACTCCATTACGGAAGTCGCAGCGGGGCAAGTTCCTGAGTTGTGAAGGGCTGTAAATATTTATATATTACATATATACACATATCATATACATATATACATTACATATTTTTAATACATTATGGGGTTAGAAGTGTGAAATGGAGGTGTATGCAATGATGAAAGCAATGATGAAAGCAATGATGCAAACAATGATGCAAGCAATGATGCAAGCAATGATGCAAGCAATGATGCAAGCAATGATGCAAGCAATGATGCAAGCAATGATGCAAGCAATGATGCAAGCAATGATGCAAGCAATGATGCAAGCAATGATGCAAGCAATGATGCAAACAATGATGCAAGCAATGATGCAAGCAATGATGCAAGACCCACCTTGCACATCGTGGAACATGTCAAACACCAGCAACGTATACTTGAGCTGAGTAGCCGCGTGGGCGGCCAAATCAGCGTTCGAATCGGACAGAAGCGTGACCAAAGTCTGAACATTGTACCCTCCCTGCATCGTCCCGAGGAGAGTGATGGCCTGCATCCGGTCCAAGCCGGCCACCTCAGCCTCCTCGCCGAGGGCCACCGAGGAGAGGTAGGCCGCCTTGACGTAGGCGGCCTCGTCGACGCCGGGGGGGACCCGGTGGGAGAGGAGGTGGAGGCAGCTCTCTAGCTCTTCGCCTGACGCACTCTTGATGGAGGAAACTAGGGTTGATACCTGCTCCACATCCAAGGGGAGGGGAACGATGCCATGCTCGGACTGACGCTCGTCAATGTGGGCCGTGTAGGTTTTCAGGAAGTCAGTGGCTTCCCCGAAGACTGCCTGGGAGGAAGAATACTGCCGGGTTGAGGAGGCATTGTAGAACTTTTGAGGAGGCGAAACTGAGGAGCAACTGTTTGTCGATGCTGTAAAGTTGCTGGAGGAACCCAAAAATAGAGAGTGTCTACGTAAAACGGCCGTCGCTCGCCGAGAAACTGTAGAACGGAGCATCAGGTCTTGTGCGTGTTGTTCCAAAGAAAATGGCAAAAATGATGAATGACATGAAATGTGACTAAAATTAAAGAAATCCTCGTTACCCTCAGAATTCCAGTTTGAGTTTGAGTCGTACAGCTCCTCTCCCACTTATACACCACATCCCACGGTGATTTTGAAACGACGACTACGATGTCGACGAAAATCGATGATGTTGCAGATCCAAAACCACAATCAGACTCCACTGAGGTGCAGGCATTCGGGGCATTCGGGGCATCCTTTGGGACCCCAACCCAAGCTGGAGTAACGTTCGAACGTGGTTCCCCCTTCGGTTGCCCAGGGGGGAGTGCGGCGCTCTCAGTTTTTCCGAATTCCTCCTTTTCGCTGTCTACTCCCTCTGCCATAGTCACTGTGCAGGATCCGTTTGTTTTCAGCTCTCCAGAGTCAACTCCCACGAAGGAAGAAAAAGGGAAAAATGAGGAAGAGGAAGAGGAAGAAAAGGAAACGTGCACAGTCAAATTCACCCCCCACCACAATCCTGATGTTGATGCAGTCAACAACGCGGCAGCAGCGACACCGCTGGCACTGAGCGACGCGGACGTGGCAGCAGTGTCAGCAGCAACAGCATCGATAACAGCAGCGCTAACAGCAGCAACAGCAACAGCAGCAACAGCAGCAGCAACAGCAGCGATAACAGCAGCGATAACAGGATCAACAGCAGCGAAAACAGCAGCAACGGCAGCGGAGACAGCGGAGACAGCAGTGGAGGCAGCGAGAGTTGCCTTTTCTACATTTGCCTTCTCCCCAGCAATATCCCTCCCCCCCCCAACACAACAAACACAAACACAAGTTGGAGCTTCAGCAGCGGAGGAAGAGGACGTAAAGGAGACATGCACTGTTAAGTTCACCTCAGCATTTACCCCCTCCTCAGCAACATTCCTCCCCCCCCCAACACAACAAATACAAACACAAGTTGGAGCTTCAGCAGCGTCCGAGTTTGCGGACGCTGCAATGAAGAGAGCTCGTGGATCTGAGGTAGAGGCAAGCGGCACAGCTGACTTTTTGGCAAACTTGAAAATTACAGGACCAGGACCAGCTCCACCACGAAGAACGGTGACCGTTCCAGACTCTGTTCGCCGGCTGTTGCCTCCACCAGCACCGATTTCGGCGACTGACGAAGCAATGCCCCCCTTATCGACCGAAGTTGCGCCGTTGCCCTCTGTGGCACGTCCGACGTTCAGTTTCTCAGCAGCAGTTGCAATTCCAATTCCTGTTCCAGCTCAAACAGTAGCTCAAACAGTGGGGGGGGACCTGGAAAACAACGACATAAGCGTCCCAGAAGTTTCAGTTCCAACAATTATTTCAAACGTCAGTATCAACGGGAGCTCTAATACTTCGGCTGCCGTCTTGCTGAACGAGCTGATGAACGGGGTTCTTGATGGCGGAGCTCTGCCGACCGACTTGGCTGGCATCTTCGGGGTCGCCAACGACAACGACAACGACTCAGAAGATGACGATGAAACTTCTAGCTCAAACTTTTTGAGCACCGTAATGGGCCAGTTCATCCGCCAGATTTCTGGTCTTTCCGCATCCTCCACCCCCACCTCCACTTCTACTTCCGCCCCCGCGGACGAGCACAATAACTCGGACGATTCCGGCGAAGAGGAAGTTGACGACGCTAAAGAGGCGGCGAACGGAGCTTTACCTTCACTTGTTGCTCTTGCTCGTCGGGTGAACCCGAGCTTCGAGGCCCGTCACAACCCCTCAATATCTGACCCCTTCAGTGCTAGGCACTACCCCCCCTCCAATGTCAAGGTCAGCGTGCCGAAAAAGGATCGCTCTGCTTTCCCAACCCTGGTGCAATTGTCTTGCAAGGCGGTTGACAAGCTGTTTGTCGGTTTGCGGCGATCGGAGCGTGATTCAGAGGGTGATGCTTCCACCCCTGCCAGTTCCGCCACCGCCACCCCCACCCCCACCCCCACCCCTGGACGGAAGAAGAAACACCCCATTCACGAGCAACTCGATGCACTTGCTTCATTCCCCCATTCCATCATAGCCCTCGTCGTTGGCAGCCTTCGGTGGAAGCAGCTCAGCAGCATCTACTTTGCCTTCCACCCAGTCATCGCCGATTTTATCACCAACGAAATCCTGGATGCGGCCGTCGGGTCTTGGGAAATGGCCTACCGGAAGCACTTTGGGTCACGGCTGTACCTCAACGCGAGCAAGGGGAAGAAGGAGCTACCTACAAAGTCCGCCCCGGTTCAGCTCGTCAAGCTGTTCCGCGGAAAGAAGCTCCCTCCGTTTGCGTACACGTTCGGTACTTGGGGGGTTGGGAGATCGGAGGAGTTCAAGGAGTTTCACACAAAACGGAAGCTGGAGAATAGGGAGGAAAAAGGGAAGATTGGGGAGAAGGAGAAGGAGGACGAACCTAAAGACGCCTCATTGACCACTACCCGTTCCCCCGTTGTCCTCTTCGAAGAAGATCACCCCCCTACAACCGCCACCGGTTCTTCACGGACAGCGGCCGACGTTCTCGATCACACGAAGCAAATCTTCGCGAACGCCGAGGATCTTTTAGCCAAGGTTGGGAAAATTTCAGGTGAGCGAGCGAAGCGAGCGAGCTTTGAGGAAGTTACTCGCGATGAATCCCGCGAAATGGTTACAGACGGCTACATTCACCACTGAACTAACCCGCTTCGCTCGGTGCAGCCGTCACCGACAAAAAGGCGTGGAAAATGAACTGGGACGTGTTCACGGACAAGTCTCTCAACGGTTTGGACTGGTCTAATGTATTTTGTGCGGGCGGAGCGGTGTTGGCTTGCTCCATTCCGTCTAGGGCGGAGGAAAATGGCAAAAAAATGGATTTGCAGGGGCGAAAGTGCTTCCTGCACGCTGATTCGAGCTGGGAAGACGTCGCGAAGGACAACGATCTGGAGGTGAGCAGCAAAAATGGCTGCAGACGGCTACCAACAACTAAACCTAATTTTTTTCTTACTCGGCGCAGAGATCGCTTTTCGCGAAAAGCGGCGACGTCGACCTCTTCCTCTATGACCTCACAAGAAGCGAGGCCAACAAAAAGCTGGTCGAGATTGAGCAGGTCATTCAGGCGAACTCTGCGACACCAGTCCTGTCAGTGAAAACGGAGCACGCCGTGACCTTCGTCCAGGGTTACCCGAAGCGCCACATTCAGGTGGTGCTAAGATTGTATA
This sequence comes from Parmales sp. scaly parma, assembly GCA_030267985.1. Taxonomy (NCBI): domain Eukaryota; class Bolidophyceae; order Parmales; species Parmales sp. scaly parma. The sequence continues at coordinate 17,968 of BRYC01000417.1, read as the reverse complement.
GCAGCCCAGCTGAGGTGCTGCTCGGTTTCGACCTCGACGCGAGCTGCGTTGGATACGACGGTTCTGACGTGTGGCTTCTTCCTCGGGCCATTCGCGCCATCAACCTTCGCACCAATACAGTTGACCTTTCCAGGTGAGCGAGCCTTTTGGTGAAAGGAAAGATGAGAGTTTACTTACTTAAAATACATATATTTTTTCGCTCGGCGCAGGCGATCTCTCAGTTACGAGAGCCGACTTGCCAAATACGCGACAAGAGGATTCAGCGTCACGGTTCCCACTCTGAATCGCAAGCGCATCTCCCCCCAGCTCTTCGACGTGCCGCTCAACTCGACCGAAAAATGGAAGAATTGTGTCGGCCTTGCGAAACTGCTCCTGATCGAGAGAGCTCGTTCTCTGAACAAAATTTGTTGCTGCCACCACACCCAGTCCAACAGGAACTACTATTGGAATTCCGATCTAAGCCGTATCCTGAGCAGCTGTCATTACTTGAAGGACAAGGTTCGCAATCTCGACGCAGCATACGAAGACACTTGCAGTGAGCACGTTCCCCACGGTTTCTCTGTAAGAACGCTTTCCCGCCACTACCAAATGTGGTGGATGAGGCATGTGATCGACCCCGAGAGTGAAGTTGCCGACGAGCGAATGCACAATCTGGAAGTGGCGGCGATTGAGGGACGTGGCCGCCTGGGAGGCGCAATGATTGAGGACAGTTTACACGGAGGCGGACCGCTCACTTGCGATTACTCCAACATTTTCCTTCCGTTCAAGGAGGGATTCGACGTGAAGAAAACTGCGGCGATGTTGAAGGAAATTGAAGTCCGAAAAGAATGCGCTGAAGAAAACTTCGACGCGAGTGATTGGTGGGATGAGGGCGAGGAGGAGGAATTCGATGCTGTCCAGGAAACCACCACCTTAATTCGACGCGCGCCTACCGTGAGGCACGGTTTTTCAGTGGCAAAATTGGTTTCTACGAAACTCACTCACTGGGTTACCCACAACCCTGGACGACAGATCCTGAGTGGGAGCTTCCACCCGGTCAGCGCCGCGGGTTGGGATAAGGGCGTGTATGTTGAGTTGGAGAAGAAGGAGGAGGAGAAGGAGAAGGAGGAGGAGAAGAATCAGGAGTTGTTCGTGAAGATTGTTTGCTTGAAGAAGGAAGCCGAGTTTGCCGGAGAAAGTGAAATCGAAAAGAAACTCAGGCAACGGAGAGTCAATAGAGCAGTTTGTTTGGCTTTTCCCGATCTTTGCACCACATTTGGACTTCCTGCGAGCTTTGGCTCGCCAACGAACACAAGCTGGAACTCAGATAATTACCAATACAACCGAGAGCTTTGTCAAACTGGCCTAATCTTGAGGAGTGCAGCGACCGAGCAGGAGGCAGTGGTGTTTAAAGAGAAACTAATTCAGGTTTGCGAGAACAGCAGCGAGTATCGCTTCGGTTTGACTTACTACTTCATGGTTGGTGCGAAGGAGGAGAAAACGGCGGGAAATGGTGAAGGAGAAGACTACGCCATGACCATCCTCGTGAAGGATTTCAATTCGGATGCCACATCGCAGTACGTCCATTATAGAATCAAGCGAAATCAAAAGATTGGAATTGTATTCAGTCACTTCCTGAAGAACTCTTTAACGGCAGGTCACGACAGCGTCTTTTTTGTGAGGGAGGGCGACAACACGAGAAAGAAGAGCGACCACTACTACCAGGACAAGAGCGGTGACATCAAGAAAGCGATTGATCTTGGTTTGTCGGTGGGGGAGGTTTTTCCCTGCGTCGTTAATTCACAGCAGACAATCTACTGCAGGAAATTTATTGACAGGGAAGAGGACACCACCAAGGGAGTTGATAGCCTCCACAGGAAGATTTTCAGCAGCTTTGAGTCAGACCATTTCACAGAAAACGCTGTGAAGGTTGATAACACTGAAGTTTTTGGGATGCGTCAAGCAGCGGTGGTGCAGCCGGTGACATGAGGGGTGAGGATACGGGAGAGGGGGACAAAGTATTGTCAGAATTTGTACATTATTTGCCTCAGAATTAGGAATTCCAGAAGCAGAAAATCTAAATTTCCAAAAAGTTATTACCGGGATGTTTGTCGCCACGCATACTCCGCTTGATACGCCCCCTCCCCCTCCTTACCCCCACCATCACACGAATTAACGCACGTATAAACCGCAATCGTACCAAAGTCGCAGCTCGCATCTTGCTTTTCCTTGAAAATTTTGGCACTAATTTCCTCTGACTTGTTCTCGACCTGGAGAAAGTGGAGCATCTGGGGCATGATTTGGAACTCGAACTTTCTCTCCGAGTTGCACGTTGAGCACCTCGGGACAGCACTGCTGTCGCACTTCCCCTCGTCGCTGGTCCACAGCAGCGCCTCGTTGTTCCACCTGCAATACCTGAGGCACTGATCGCTCCCCCCCTGTGCTATTTTCGTCATGAAATTTATTGTCGTTTCGTCGGAAACGCCTGTCGATCCTGTCATTTTATTCACGTCGCACTGCTCCAGGGTTTCGTCGTCTAAGTCTTCTTCGTCGGAGTCTCCGACTTCCACTGAACTTCCGGTAGTTTCAGCAGTTCCAGTTCCAGTTCCAGTTAAAGTTTCAGTTCCATTTCCTGTTTCAGTGGTTGAATAATCGTTGATCAGGGCGAGATTGTTCATCTTTTCCTTCAGCGACTGCTTCTTGGGCAAGCCATCCATCGCCCCTTCACCACCATCTCCATCGCCATCCCCATCGTTAATGTCGTCATCACTCAAATACTCCTCTTCAATCTCGAGCAACACCTCCTTGAACAGCAGATTCTTCGTTCGGCCGGAGCCTTTGTTCAGCCGAGAATACTCTTTCTGGTGGAGCTTTCCGCAGAAGAACAAATTCTGCTGCGGACACTTTTTGCTGCTAGATTGGCCGCAAAGGGCACACAGGTTGTTGTCGAATTGAGAAGGCACACACTTGGAATTGGCCATTGTGGCGAGTTTGGTAGAGGTCGGGTAGTAGGGGTTGATCTGAGGAAGCTGGCACCGCAAAACTGATACGGAGCCAGTCGTCGATTTGCACTTGCCATTGCTGCATATAAACACGTATAGAGAACGGTGGTAGGATGTTGGTGAAGGAGAAGGTTTGGCCAGGTCGTCGTCAGCCGGAGCATATAGCTGAGCTAAGAACGACATCGAGTCGTTGCAGAGTGTGCAAGTTTGGACGGGGGGAAGGTGTTGCGGATTGAGCCAAATTGGCTTGCCGCCTGCCTTTCCTCCATCCCAAAGCTGGCAATGTGATAATATTGGTGAAATTGTTTCATTTGCATGATTTGGGATTGGGAAACCGAGATGAATTGAAGGGGACGACGACATTGTTGTTGGGGTTGCCTAGGCGTAGCTAGGCGTAGCTATTGGGTGTAATATGGACCAATTGGAGAGATTCTTTCACACGCTTTCCTGGGGGTGTGGGGGGAGCTCATTGTGCGCACATCCAAATTCCAAACCCCAAAATATAGCTATGGATAGTCAGGCTGAGAACAAGTCGCTCGACAGCCTCACCGATCGCCACGATGATGAACAGATTGAAATTAAAGCCGGAGCACTAACTGGACTCAGCTCCAAAAAAGCAATCGATGAGGAGAAGATGGCTCATCAACAAGCTCTTGCAGCAGTGACAGTGAACAAAGCGGACAAGGAATACATCATAAATGAATTGGAGGTGGATGACTTAGTTGCCGACTCGGCGCTCCGGGAAGCTAATGGAGATTTGAAGAAAGCTGTGGTATCGATTGTCAATCAGTAATATTAGGCCAAAATGTAGACAACTCAACAGATAGAATCCTCCACTTAAATACTTTTATTCACCCCCAACCCCCAACCTAATCTTCTGCTCCTCCTCCCCACTCCAACCCTCAAACCAAGCAACTCCATGCTTTCTCACCCCATCGAAGACGTTCCTTCCGTGCATGGTCTTGTAGTTGTCCAGCAGCACCACGTCCCCCTCGCTCATCTTGACGAACTGTATGTTTTTCATTGTCACCTCGTCAATGTGCTTCAGGTCTTCATGATCGATTTCGCCATCATCGCCAAAGAACATGTCGCTCTTGTTGATTTGGCTCGCCCCGTCTTCGAATTTCTCGGCACCGTAAATTGCCTCGCGGTCCTTCCTCAGCTTGCTGCTGTGCGAGTGCACGTTGCAGAACCACGTGGGTTCGCCGGTGGTCGGGTGCTGCACCACGGGAGGTTGGCTCGGCGCCCTTGCCTGCAGGAACCTCACTCCATCGTACCCATTCTTGCCCCACTGCAGGTCTACGTTGAAATCGACCTTGGCATTGATGGCAAAGCTGCGCCGAGCGAAGAAGGTGCGAAAACGAATTGAGTGGGTTGGTTTAGTAGTGGCTCGTATTCTCGCTTCATCAACCCCACCCAGCCCCGCTCGCTCACCTAACAATGCTTCTCAAAATCGTGCTAGTCCCGTCCCGCGCAAATTCGGGCAGCTTGTCAATGAACCCAAAGAACGGCAGCTCCATAACCGAGTACCGAATGGACTTTTCGTACAGACGCTTCATTACGTCCGGATTCAAGTCTCTGAACATTGCTCGACCGTCGGCGATTAAAAACTGCGCCGAGCGAAGCGAGGCGCAGTTTTATTGAAGCAAGAGCGAACCAAGCGAGCCAAACGAATTGAGTGGAATAATGTTAGTTTAGCAGTGGATTTAGCCGTCTGCAGCCATTTCGCGAGATCCATCGCGAGTATGCTTGTCTTCCTCAAGGCTCGCACGCTTCGCTCACTCACCTCCCCGCCAGTCTCAGCGGCCTTGAAACAGCAAAATGCTGCCGCTCGGGGGGCTCTCGTACCCACGAACTCGTTGTGCATTCCGATGAAGAAATTCTTCCTAGATTCCTTGTTCACGGCCTCGTAGACGGTTTTGGAACCGTCAATCGAGGGCCGCGCTGACACTGAGTGGAGAGGATCCAAGCAGGGCAGCATTCCAATTGTCTCGTAGAACTGAGTGAAACCCTCACGTGTCTTCATCGTGTCAAAGTTCCTGCGCCGAGCGAAGCAAGATTGTGCGCATTTTTAATGATGAAGCACGAGCGAACCAAGGGAGCCAAACGAATTGAGCGGAATAATGTTAGTTAAGTAGTGGATGTAGCCATTTCGCAAGATTCATCGCGAGTATATATACTCGTCTTCCTCAAACCTCGCTCACTTCACTCGCTCACCTAAAAACAACCGCCCCATTAATCTCCATGAAATCCTTGAGCTGCATCGCATTGGTTGCGAAATATTCAAGCTCGGAGATTGTTTCATCAGCCATCACATCATTCTTATCAATTGTTTTGGGGAACGTCGTGGGCACCGCACGGCGCTGAGCTTCAGTTATATCAGGAATTTTATTGCCCCATACGGTGAGAGGAGCTAGAGGGGGGGAAGGGGCTTCAGCAACTGTTGATGCAAGCTGGAAAACATTTTTATAGTTATTTGGTCGAAGTTGATGAGCTGAGAACTTGAAACCGTGGGCTGGGAGAAACAAAAATAGGAGGGAGAAAATTGTATTGTTGAATTGGGTCATACTGGTCTATATATATCTGGCAGCCCCTCACTTTACAATTTTTGGGAACAATTTTTCAATTTTTAATAACAAAAAAATAAAATCAGTGCACCCGCAAACAACGTACAATTTCTAGACGCCTTTAACGCCACACACAATGGCAACTCGCGACCTCACCAGGCAGTTCATTTCCATCCGTAGCTCGACCGCCTCCCCCTCTTCCTCAGAAACAATCTCAACCTCACTCTCGAAACGTGGCTCCAACCGTTCAGACAGCAACCCCACCCTCCTGTCCGACGTGGAAATTGGCAATAGTAGTTTACAGTGGAATTCCGAGTCCCGCAATACCCTCCCTCCAATTTGGGTGGACACTGTGGATCAGGTCGACGACAATGTTCGGTCGATTCAATCATTCATGAAGGATTTGGAGGTTCTCCATGGGGATCGGATCAACGCCGTGTTTGAGGATTCTACGGATCGGGACTACGAGATCGAGTCGCTTACCAAGGCCATCACAGGCAAGTTCCGGGATGCTGAAAAGTGTTTGAAAAAAATTGGCAAGGTGGCCAACCTCACAGAATCCGAGCAGAAGGTGCGGTCAAACATACAACGCAGCATGGCTAAGAAGTTGCAGGAGTTAAGTTTAGATTTCAGGAAGTCCCAAAAACAATATTTGATGGACGTTAGGGGGCAAAAATCTGGGAACGATGTTAATATGAGTCAGTTTGGGATTGATTTGAATGCTGGGGGAGGCTCCACTGGTGGCGCCACCGGAGGCAACGGCGCAGACTTTACGACGCAGCAAATGGCAGTGGTTGATGATCTAGAAGGCGTGGTGAACGAACGTGACGAGGAGATTCAAAAGATAGCAGCATCCATTGAGGAGCTGAGTACAATCTTCAAGGTGAGTGAGCGAATCTCGCGAAATGGCTGCAGACATAAGGCTACATCCACTACTAAACTAACCCACTCAATGCGCCTCGCCTCGCTTCGCTTGGCGCAGGAGCTAGCTGTATTGGTCATTGACCAAGGAACCATTTTGGATCGTATCGATTTCAATATGGAGCAGGTTGTTGAGCACACCAAGGAGGGAATTAAACAGCTGGAGAAAGCGGAAGCTCACCAAAAAAGCGCGCGGCCTGCCAAGTGCATAGCTTGTCTGCTTGTACTGATTGCAGTGATGCTACTTATATTAATTATGAAACATACCTAAAAATGTGCGGATTTGTTCATAATTTTCTGTCTATCAGTCCAACAAATCAGCTCTCCGAAGTCCCTCGTAGCATGTTAGCCCCTCGAAGTTTTGTATGAGATCGTCAGCACCTTTTGAAATTAATAGGTTTGACAGCGACTCGTACTTGTAGTAGAAGGTAAAGTGCAAAGCAGTATTGCCCTTGTTGTTCCTTGCATTTGGGTTGCAGCCGTTTGAGAGGCTGAAATTTACAATTGGGGTGAGATTGTTCTGCGCGCTGACGATCAGAAGTGTGTTACCGTGCTCGTCTTTGGTTTCAAAATTGTAGTTGTGGTTTGCGTGAATGAGCTCGTAGACAGCTTCTGTTCGTCTATGCCTGACGTGGCTTAAGAGTTGATCGATTATATTGCCCTTGGAGGAGGAAGATTTCTTGTATTGCATTTTGGAATTGACAAGAACATTATCGTCATCGTCATCGTCATCGTCATCGTCGCTCTTCGAATCTGCAATATCAGTGAGATTTATATCGTCGAACCTCGCAATGTGGTGGCGCGAATTCATTTTTGTGGGAGATTTTTTCAAGTACTGATCCCCCTTGACCTCGCCCCCGGTCAAAGTCCCAAAAACTATCATGTGAGAGCCGCCCAGCCCAACTGTCTTCACGTTGAAACCCACACTACCACCAAGCCAACCATCATCTTTGTCGAAACAGTCCACCTTCTTGGGCAAGTACACGTCGTGGTCGCTGTCAAACGATTTTCCCTCGTACACTTTGCTGCTTTTGGGAGGTCCAGGCTCAATGAAATCCAGGTCGGACGGTTTCGGCACAATGTGACCGAGCCAGCCTCCGTCTCCTCCGCCCCACGTGAAAAGTTCATAATCAATAATCGCGGCACAAAAAGTTGCGCCGCAGTGAATTTCGCGAACGAAACCAAGCTTCTCTAAATACGAGTTGACTCGGGGGGTCCGGAAGTGGAGCCACGAGCCAGACCCTTGCTGACCGTCTGCACCCCAGCCCCATGTCCAAACTCGACCATCATTCGTCAGCGCCATGTTGTGGGCGTCGCCAACTGCTCCGAGCGACGAAGCGAGGGGCATTTTTATCACGGAAGAGCGAAACGAGCGAGCCAAGAATTGAGTGGGTTAGATCAGTAGTGGATGTAGCCGTCTGTAGCCATTTAGCGGGATTCATCGCTCGAGTCTTTCCTCATGGCTCGCTCGCTTCGCTCGCTCACCTGCCAATTTTTTAACATTAACCAAGCCAGCCACGTAGACCGGCGCAGGGCAAGTTGATCCCTTGAAATCTGCGATTCCAAGCCGTCCTTGATTGGTTTCTCCCCAACTGTACACCCGTCCGTCAGCCGTTAGGAGAGCGGAGTGCGACCTGCCTAGCTGAAGGTCGAGAATCTGCTCAAAATTGTAATTTGGTGGCAGGCTTAGCTTGGTGGGGAGGGTAACCGATGTAGAAACTATTCCTGTGCCGCACTGGCCGTGGTTGTTGAGCCCCCAGCAGTAAATGGTCGATTTGGATTTTGTTTTACAGTCTGAAGAAGAGGTAGTCACAACAGCGGCATTGTGGTGCCCGCCAGCAGCAATTCTAACCACAAGTCCCCCTCCTTCTAAATTGCGCGGTTCTAGCGCTTGGATAATCTTGGGGAACGAGTTGATGGATACGTCTTCACCGTGGCCAAGTTGAGAGTAAAAACCTGCGCCGATTGACGCAACAATGCCACCTTCGAGGAGAAGAATTACGTGCGACTTGCCGTGGGCCACTTGCTCGACCTTTAGCGAGCTCAAATGTTTCGGCATTGGGAACTGCTGGAAACGTTCGTAGATGACTGTGTTTAATTTGCCAGTGATGAAGAGTTTGTTGTCGGAATTTATTATCGTCGAGGTTTGTCCGCACCAGCATCCAAACGAGGTGGAGGTGTCCAGCCCGGTGTCAAATATTTGTTGAAGATTGTTAGGGAGCTTCTTGACGAGAAACGAGCTTGTTGAGTTGCTTCGCGAAGATGGCGTGAGGGGGAGTTCAATTGGATTTGGCAATCCTTTCAATTTTTTTGAATGTTGATGTGAATGTGAACAGGGAAGGCCCAGAGCATGGAAAAAATTCGTACCGAAACCAACTGACAGCAGCATGAGTCTTAGGTCTTTACAGTTTCTTTTTCACGGAACAGTAATTATGATATTCTAATTATATTTTCAAGAACCGCAAGTGCGCTGACACGCACTTTGACACTTCAAAAAAATGAATTACAATCTATTGGGGGTGGCTGACCCCACGGATGCATATGGCTACTCGACCCTCGATCAACTTTATGATTCTGACCCATCATCTTTTACAGTTGCATCGATGCAGAAGATCTGGTTCAATCACAGTCTCCGGTTTCCCAATGGCACGCAGCAAATGCTGGATTATGCATGCTCGGATACATACCAACAAATAATGTTTACCTTCGTGCCATTTTGCGAATTCCCATTCGTGCCAATGGGGTGGGGTCCTGATGAGAATGGTTTCTGGAATGCAAGTAAAATTGTCCTTAATGACTGCAGCCAGACATGGGCTGAAGCCGAGGGACTAAGCGCGTACAACAGAACTTGCACGAGTTACGCCATTTTTGCAATGTTACCTTTTTTCGTTTCCCTCTACTTCCAGATCTACGTAAACAGAACAAAAGCATTGGGGAAACAGCCCACCTTCATCTTCCCACGTAATATGAACACCACTGAGAGTATGAACTTTTATTCCTGCGTTTGGGCTTTTGCCCACCTCCTGTTGTGTGTCGACATCGAGACGACTAGAGGAACATACAGTCGAGGATTGCGACAAGTGTTTATGGGCACCGTAATGGCCGTTTCGATGCACATTGTTTTCCTCCAAGTCAGCACTTGGATCATCATCATTCGAAAAACGAGCGGGCAGAACCTGCACCGGAATAAATACATCATCTGGTTCCAGCAATTTTCCTCTGCAAGTTTGCTCCTCGAAGAATACACCTGCGGTCAGGCTCAGAATTGGTTCGGCGTGAGCAAGAGTTTTAGAATTTTGAGATATGGTTACGTGAAGAATTTTCAGTACTTGTGGTTCTGCGTGATGTGCGGAAGCTGGGCTTTCATGGGCTATCGATATGGGAAGAAGATTAGCGCGTTGCTGAAGACGAACAACAAATCAGGCGGAAAAATCAACCCCTCTGATGTAGGCCGGATGAAGGCCATCAAGAGGTGAGCGAGCACAACCAGTGTATTATGGTGTTGCTGGCTCGCGACTAACCCAGTCCTAATCCACTCTTGTTCTCGCTCTCGTGCTTCGCTCGGCGCAGGTACACGTACACAACTAGTGCGATGTCGGCACTCGGCTTCTTTTGGTGAGCGAGCGGAGCGAGCGGAGGCAAACGCAAACGAGCAGCAACTAACTCAATACAATACGCTTCTCGCAAAAAAAAACTCCAGGCGAATAAACGGAGTTTTTCTGGCGATGGGTGTGACAGCCAATTATCAAACACCCCCATGTCCAAAGATTGTCATGACGATCTCTCGAGCAAGCTCAATCATCATCATTTTTGGACAGTGGAGTCTTCTTTACGCCATGCAACCCATGCCTCAGAAGCTACACTCAAAAGTTTTGGGAATCTTCAGCACGAACAAATCTTCAACGACAAGCGTTGCGAGTCGCGGGACAACGAAAGGTGGCAGCGGGCAAGTCCACCCCAACAGTGGGGCGAGCAGCGGGGCGAGCAGCGGGGCGAGCAGCGGGGCGAGCAGCGGGGTGAGCAGCGGCAGCATAATGAATAGCGAGATGAGCGAGATGAGCGAGATGAGCGAGGTCGATGGTGCTTCTGAGTACGATGTTATTGAAATTGAAACTGAAAGTGAAGAGAATGTTGTGAGCACATAAAAAACATTGCATCCACGTAAAAAAGGAGGAGTAGAGGAGGAGTTTAAAAAAAATAATCTGTTCATTTGTGTTGCTACTTTTTTCCAACAAGTCCACCAGATCAACCCTTCTTTTTCTTTGCTGCGGCTGCTGCTGCAGCTGCTGGTTTTTTAGTTGGTGCCTTTTTCTTCGCTGATTGCTTCCTTCTTTTTTTCGGTGATGGCGACTGTTGTTCCTCATCATCGCTGAATCCAATTTCAAGCGGTTGAGATTTGGTGGAAGTTGTTGACGGAGCATTGTCTTTGTCTTTGTCTTTGTCTTTGTCGTCGTCACTATCGGACAAAACGAGCGCATTGTCCTCCGTTCCCGCTGTCGGATCGCTGTCGTTAGTCGCATGGGATCGAATGGACCGTGAAGCCGGACTGGGACCCCCACCCCCACCCCCACGCATAAAGAACTCCATAAAACCGGGAGGAGGCCCTTGACTCATGAGCCGGAGCAAACTGCTGGGCGGACTTGCTCCTTCATCGCCAATCGAATCGTAGTCAGAGTCATCATCTTCATCATCATCATCATCATCTTCATGATCGCCCATTCCACCCATCCCGGGCATCCCCATCATCAGCCCTGGAGACATCCCTCCCATCAGCCTGCTCATGATCTCAGGGGGAGGTGGGCCGAGAATGTGAAACAAATCCGCAAGACCAGGAGGCCCATCCGAAGAACCCGAACGGCCGTTAGACATGAGCATCTGCATCAACACGTGAGCAGGGATTCCCCCACCACCGTACTGATCTGCCAGGCTGGCTTTCTTAATTTTTACCGGGGCTGGAGACAACGATCCACGACCGCGTTTTTTCGACCCTCCGGTGGATTTCTTGTTCACACGAGTAAGAGTGGTGAAACGCTCCTTGCAAAGGGGACAGGTATTCTCCTCTTTCGCCCAACTGTCAATGCAGTCAAAGCAAAACAAATGGGGGCAATTGTTGAGCTTTGTAAGTTCCAATGGAGGGGGAGGCTCCATGCACACAGAGCAAATGATTTCGTTTGCCTCCTCCTCCTCATCAGGAGGAGTGGTGGAAATGGAGATGGGGGGCGGGGCTGACTTTTTCTTGGGTAAAGCAGCCGCCTTCTTCTTCTTTTTCTTCTTCTCAACTATTTTGGAAGGGGGAGAGGCAGGAGGGACCACATTTAAGTGAACCAATTTCTCTTTAGGAGTCGTCTTCTCAGTTTTCGATCGTGTTGATCGTTGCGTTGGCATCTATGGATGGAGTCTATTCCTATATGGTTCGGGTTACACAAAGGCAAAATGACACACAATATGGACACAGAAAACAAGAAAGGATGTTTATTTTGATAAATTTAAATTCTCACATGTTCATAAGTGTAATATCCGTAAGGTCGTTGGGCCCATAACTGTAATATATCCGTAAGGTCGTCTCTATAAATTAAACTCTCTGAATACAATTATTAGGAGGAAAGGATTACAATAAGCAAACCAAGAAAAACTCGACAAAGTCAAGGATGAAGTCACAAGTTCAATCCTTGCTCAATCCGAACAAAAAGAAAACTTGGCAGGAGGAGCTAGAGTCTGAAGTCTGTGGGGTTTTGCCCTCGCTAACTTACACTCAGCGACTAACAGGGTGCCTGTGCTGCATGACTTTAGGGTTTCTGCTCACATTTGGAAGTTTCATGCGGTTCAGCAAGCTTCTTCAAGGTGATCCCATCCCATTCGTGACAACTTTCACTATGGGGAACATCATAGCTCTCTGTGGAACTTGCTTCATGTCTGGTCCGAAGTCACAACTAAAGCGGATGTTCAAAAAGACCCGCCGGGTAGCTTCAATTCTCTATATGTTGTCAATCACCGGAACACTAACCGTGGCACTTGCACTGAAAGATTGGCAGTTCCAAACACCGACTCTCCTCTTCTGCATAGTGATCCAATACACCTCCCTCATATGGTACACGCTCTCGTATATCCCCTTTGCCCGCAAGATGGCAACGTCTGCTTGCAAGAGCTGTTGCAAGTGCGACGAAGTGTAGATTTAAAGAATGTGAATGTAGATTAGCTTTTTACACAGTCTTTATACAAGTAATCCCACAGAATTCACCCCCCCACCATTTAAATTCCCTTCTTTGCCTTCTCCAAATCGCCAGCCCTCCTACTCAGCTCCTTCAATTCCTCTGGCCACAACCTCACGGGCTGCTCGTAAACCTTCCCAACGATTTCCCTGTAGTACGGGTCGTCCTCCATGCCCCCCCTTTCCGCCTCTATCTCCTCTCGCTCTCTCTTCTCTCTCGCCCACGCGCTTGTGAACGGGTTGGGGTGCTCCCTATTTGTGCTGGGAGAGGTATTAACTGCGTTGTCCCGTAACGTGTTGATCGGCGCCCAGGTGCTCATGTGATCACTTCCCAGAATGTCGTGCACGCCAAGCACGGGCTCGTAGTGACTGCTCGCCTGCCTCACCGCCTTTTGCTTCTTGTCCATGTTGTGGGCGCTGTTCACGCTCGCTAAGACCTGCTTGTTGTCAATTCCCGTTATCTCGAACAACCTCGCATCGTACTGATCGGCATATCTGTCGTCCAAGAGCATTTGCGTTCTACTCGGAACAATTATCCTCATTTCCAGATCGTGGTGTCCATCCGCAACCATCCCCTCATTCTTCATCAGCTCTGTCACGTGATCAACCTGGGCGGTATTATCTCCCCCCCTCTTGGCATTTATTCTGCTCTCGGGGTTCCCGTACCTGTCACACCCCAAAGCGTAAGTAACATTTGCGCCAGACCTCGCGTTTGTCCCGTGCTCGTTAACATTTTTCTTCTTCTCCAAACTTATCGGCAGCGGACCAACCTGCTGGCCAGACCGCCTGTCCAGCAATGTAACAGGGTCGTAGCCCCCCTCTCAAACCAATCTTTTGTTTTGTGCAACTCGAACAAGATTCATTTGCGATTCTATTGTTTCCTTTTGGGACTTCAGCTCAGCCTTGGCGTTGCCATGGACCTGAAACACCGGGTTGTAATTCTGCTTTAACTTCACCTGCCACTCGGCGCTCAGCTTACCCGTTTTCTCCTCAAAGTCTGCGCAAAAATGGCAATTGAGTGGGCGCCGGGTTAGAGTGTGTGTGTGTGTGTGTGTGTGTAGGGTTGTTAAAAAAAACCCCAAAATTTGAGGTGTGGAATTACTTTGGTTGTGGGGGGGGGGAGACCCTCTCCCCCCCCCCCCCACCGCTGCGCTCGGCTTTCCGCTGCGCTCGACTTGCGGGTTACAGCTCCTCCCTCGCTACCGCTCGGTTGAGCGCGCCGCTTCACTCACCTTCGCTCGGTTCACCAATGATGGGATTTTCCTTGTCTCGGTACTTTGCAGTGTACGTCCTTCCACCCTTTGGCTTCTCAGGCATCCAATCCTTAGTGCGAGTTTTTCGTTCCCTTGCCTTTGCGTAGCTTTCTTCCCCTACTCCTCCACCGGCGAACTTCTCGGGGTCAATCTCATCATTGTACTTTTGCAAAATCGGGTTGTAGTTATTTCTTCGGGCGCTGTTGGGAGGTACAGGCTTGTGTAGCGGCTCTTGGACGATTGGATTCGGGTCTTGTTCGAAGCGAGAGCGGATCCTCTCTATGTGAGAGTAGTCACCCATGCTCGTAGTTCCGAGATTTGTTTTCTCCATGTCCTTCACGCCTCGCTCGTACGTAGTTTCGACGGTAGGAAACCCCGTTTCTCTACGAATCATCTCGGTATGCATAATTTTTCGGTGCCGGGACAACTCGTCCACTCGGTTATTAGCCCCATTACGGTAGTCTTGGAGTTCGTGTTTCCACTCCCAATTGTCAGTTTCATTGATATTCCCATGGGAACAAAGACCCCACAACGTGCCTGTTCTGGCTGTTGCGGTAGTGTGGTTCGGAGAGTAGTCGAGATTGTTGTTGTTCATGACCAAAGAGGTGAGAGAGGGAGAGGGAGAGGGAGAGGGAGAGGGAGAGG
>BRYC01000416.1:0-27431 GCA_030267985.1 Parmales sp. scaly parma | reverse complement strand
ATTGGGAACGAGTTGTATTGTTTGCGACGTTTGGCAGCCATATTCAACGTAAGCGGATCCTCTTTAATTTGCCAAGTAGATATTTTGTGGACGAAAAATTTGTCCAATTTAATTTTGAAATTTTCTTCCCACCAAAACCGCTGATTTCCTGGTTGAATTGGATATTAATTCTTTCCGCCCAACACATACTATGGAGAATATGTTTGTAACCAACCATTCAGGCACGACTACATCGGAAATCTTGTTGATCCTACTTTCGATTCCATTTCTGTTTCTTGTGTACGGGCTGTTAAATGGGCCTTCTCATTATTGGTGTGAACTGTTTGTCCTCGTACTTCCTTTGCTGCTGTTGCAAACGGGAGTGTTTGATTTTCGGGTTGGTTTTTGGTGTTTGCAGCGATTTTGTTGACTTTGGTTGTGACGATTGGTTTCGTTATGGGTGTGAGAATTCCGAATGGTTTGCCTTATGTTATTCACACAAGGGATATACTGACAATGTTCCGCTCGAATGTTTACTTGATGACAATCTTATCAATTCTCGCCGTTGACTTTCAACTTTACCCTAGACGTTTCTGCAAGACTGAACGATATGGATATGGGCTGATGGATCTTGGTGCAGCTTCATTTGTAATTATGTCAGGGTGCACATCAGCTTATTCCCGGACGAGAAAGCCCCCAGAACTCGGCAAGACCGCATGGTCCGCCGTTCCTCTTGTAGTTCTGGGGTTCTTTCGTCTAGTAACGACAAAGAAATTAGACTATCAAGAGCACGTTAGTGAATATGGTGTCCACTGGAACTTCTTCTTCTCCCTTTTGGTCGTTACTGTTGTTGGGGATGTTTTTACATGGGGAGTGGTTAGAAGCAAACGGAGTAGCGTTGTCTTGTTTGTTTGCGGCCTTGTTCTCGCTAGTCACAACTTTTGGTTGAGTCGAGGTGGAGGAAAAGAATACATTCTCGACAGTCCAAGAGATTTGGGTTTTGCAAGCGCAAACAGAGAGGGAATTTTCGGTTGTTTTGGATATTTGCTGCTGCGGTTCAAATATATTTGTTGCAAAATTAACTTGATATATAATTGGTGAATTTGGTTGTAAAAAAAAAAAAAAAATCCCTTTATGCAATCTCCCTTTGTTGATGACTGGGGTCGGCTATCGCCTCCTCTTAATACAGTAGGCCGAAAAAATCAAAATCTCGATGGAGCAACCACCCGTAATTTGGCTCTCGAACTTTATTCTACTACAGCAAGCACCTCTCTGATCTTTTCTTGTGGTTTCGCCGTGAGCTTCTACCTGGTAGCTTGCATGTTCCTCTCTCCCTCGCCAGCCAACTCAACGTTTGATTACCCCACGGCTCCGTTTTCGTCCCAAAGTCTCTTTGACATACTCTGGACCCACCTAAATTTTTGTCTTTTTCCTTTGCTCTTGGCTGTTTTTGTTGTTGCTGTTCGAGTCTTTATGGGATTCACGGCAATCAAGAAATTTCTAGTCATTGTTAAGGATTTGAACTTGGCAGGCAGTAGTTCAGGAGGATTGACAAACATTGAGAGGAAGCAAGTTTATCTACCAATCCTCCAAAAGTCTGTGAAGCGGCTAGTTGCTGCGAGTGTTCTGGGTATCGCTTTCATGGTCTCGCTGTGTTTTGCTAGTCCGAGGTTTCGAGAGTTAAATGCGTCAATGCTTGCGGCTACTGTGGCTGCTGAGACTGACAATGACAACAACGACAACAACTACAACGACAAATCGTACCTCCCTACATACCCACCCCTCCTCCAAACAATCAACTGGACTCCAATCTTTGCTCCTTTTATTGTCATTATGTTCTTAACGCTTTTGAGAACTTTGCTCCTCAAAGACTCAGTCCATAGAATGCACATTTCCACAAAATCAATCATTCGGGAGAAGAACATTCAACTCTCCAAAGCGAGTAAGGTGAGGAAGAAAAAGAGTGTTATTTTTTCTTTATTCAAAATATTTAACCCCTCTCCCAATAACCAACAACAGATTCACTTCATCCTTTCCAACAAAATTCTCCATGCATTCCTTAACTTCGCGACAATCCTAAGACTCAACCACGCCCTTAATTCGGCAACAAACTCTGTCTCTGCCACGATTTTCCTTCCCTCAGTTTTCTCTCTCGTTCTCTTCCTGCTTTGGGTGGTTTTCATTCTCTACGGGGGCTTTGTTGGGTATTTTACCTTATCCTTAGGGCAAATCACAACTGGCTTAATTTATTTATTCGGCGGGTTTCTCTTCGTGTTAGGCTTCTTCATAATCACCTGGGAAGAGGGTGGGATAGGAATCGCGATATTTTCCATGAGCATCTCCGCCTTTGGGTTGGGGCTGTGCCGAATTAATTTTTGGGAGATTGAGTTTGACAAAGTCGAGAATTCAGCTTTTGGGGAGCATCAGGGGTTATTTTTCGAGGAGGCTGCGGGGTGGACAATAAGTGACCAAACCGGTTTTCTGGAAACGGGTCATTGGCTTGGGAAAATTCCTTATGCCTCCAAAGGCCGTGATGGCGAGCAAGATTTTGGAGGGTTTTGTTAAAATAAAAATTGATTTTGCTTTTTCTGTTGTTAAAAAATAGTTCTCAAACACTCTTGTGCCATATTCACCCTTTCCGAATCTACGACGCTCTTCAACGCTTCCCGTGCAAGCGTTAGCTTGAAAAGCTGCAAATTTCCCTTCTCTTCTTCTCCTTCTCCTATTTCTCCTCCTATTTCTCCTCCTCCTCCACATTCGTAAAAATGATTCGGCTCATCGTAAGTCAGCTGCCTCAGCATTATTATACATGCCAGCAGGGCCCTCTCAGTCCCCTTTCCCTCAATTCCCCCCGCGCTCTCCATCAGCACACTCCCCTCGACAAGCTTCGAGCTAAACTGGCAAATTAAATCAACGAGCATCTCTCCGCCACCGAACACCCGCAAAAACTCCGTTCGCCTATCCTTTTGACCTCCCAGCAGAAGCTGGATGATTGCCGCGTACATTTCGAACGACCTGTCAACTTCCAAAGCTTCTCCCCCTTTGCAAACCTCAAAAATGTTCCGAGCGATTTCTCCCTCAATATCACCACCATCAGATACCCCAATCCAAACACAAACCAGCAAAAGTTTCAGCATCGCCCTCCGAACTACCCCCGCTTCACTGACAAGCTTTTCCAGCACCTTCTCCCCCCTCCGAAACATCCCAACAAGTTTTTCCCTCAACTCACAGTTCTCAAGAACGCAAACCGTGAAGGTTCTCAACAACACCAAAGTGACATTATCATCGTCTGAATCGTCTAGAATTTTTGAGCCAAAATCCAAAAAAACATTTGCCAATTTACCCCCCCCCCCCCTCCCCGCCGCCTCAACACACGAGTGCGCGAAAATGCACTCCGCGCAGATCCTCCCCTTGAGAAACCTGTCACCCCCCCCCAAATCGTCCATGAGAATGTAAATTCTCCCTGCAAAGCTCTCAATTGTAGTTAAAAAGACAAAAAACTTTCTTAGCTCGCTGAGTTCTTCACCCCGCCCGCCCATGAACATCGGATCCCTGTAAATTTCGTAAATTGCATTAAGCAGATTTTCCTCGAACGAAATGTGCGAGAAAGAGGCGTAATCAGGGAGTGAGATCACCGTTTGAAGCAGGCTGCAGGACGTTCCAAGAGCTCTCCAGTCCCGAGACTGAAACGCTGGAAGGAAACAGTCGAGTTTTGTGAGAATGTTGCTAGAGGTGGTGGAAGAGGAGGAAGAGGAGGAACAGGAGTTGCATTCGAATGCTGAGGGATGAATGCCGAGGATAGGTTGCTGCATATTTTTTAGATCTTCTTCGTGAGAGTATGCCATCGTGGCTGGCGGTCTGCCATTGACTCCCCTGTCCCAGGCAATTAACTTAGCTTTGATTTGTTTGCTTGCATCGTTGTTGTTGTTGGTAGCATTATTCGCCATGCTCAAGGTGGACTGCGTCGTTTTCTGTTGTTTTATATTGGCGAGCTCGAAGATATCGCCGAACACACCCTTTTTCTCTTTCGGTTGGAGTATTTTTTTCTTCTTTTTCTTAAACTTCGCAAAGTCATTTTCCATCTTTTTCTTGGGCAAAAATAATCGTCTTCTCTGCGCTAATTCCTCCCAGCTCCTCCCATTATCCTGTTCTGCGCCAGACCCCTCCCTCCCCCCTAACTCCTCCTCGCCGAAATAATACGTCTGGAATGCGTCGTGGCTCTCACATTTCGAAACAATCATCAACGATCCTTCTTGACCCCAATTCATGGATTCTTCCATCCGTGGCAAGCTTGGCGACCCATGGGTTTGTTGCTTAAAAGACTTCTTCTGGTGCTTTCCAATCCGTCCGCCGCCACTCTTTCCCCACGCCTTCTCTAATAATTCTCTCACCTCTCCCTCTCCCCCCCCTCCACCCCCCGTAACTCTCTCACCCCCCTCGCTCACCTCCCCACCCAGAAAAAACTCAAACTCCCCTCCACCAGACCACCCACACCCGTTGCACAAATATGTACACCGTCCGTCAATTCCACCTTGCTCGTAGTTTATGTGGCGGCATTGTCGACACTGAAAGGAGATCTCGCCGCAAGAAAGACAGGACCAATTATTGGATGGTGGAACGGGGCGGAAGCAGCGTGGGCAGGGGGCTGAAGGGTCAATTGTACTTGAGGCAGGGGGGAGCGGTAACGAGGTTGGATTTTGGAAACCTTGGATTTGGTTCATGGTTGGGAAGGTTTTGAATGATATAAGTTCATCATTATCATTTTCGTTTTCATTGTTGTTGTTATCCTCCATCCCTCTTCGTTTCCTTTTCTTTAAACAATTACCCCCATTAATTCCCCTCACCTTACGAAAACCTTCCACCCCCCCATCCTCCTCCTCAATATCCATCATCTCTTCCATTACCTCACTAACAGTTTTTTGGTTGAATATTTCATTTTTCATGTAACGATACATCCCAACTCCTCCTCCCGTTTTTACATTAGCATCCTCCTCCCTTCGTCCTCCCTCCTCTTTCCTCTCGTTTTCCTCATCCTCGTCATCGTTTATTATTTCCCGCTCGTCCTCAGAAATATCATCCAAAACATCCAGCAGCCCTTCCGTGTCGTAGCCTGAAAACGTGTCGTCAGAGTCGTAGTCGTCAGAGTCAGAGTTGGAATTGTACGAATGGCCCCAAGTTCCACCGCGAGGTAACGAATCCGAAACCAATTTTTTCGCCTCCTCCCCCTTACCACCACCAATAACCAACCGATCCAACTCAAACTGTCTCAAATCCCAAAATTCCTCAAACCTGACCATAATTCCCGTGGCCATCACCCCCTCGAAAATTCCTTCCTTGCCGCAGTTTCCCTCTTTCTCTTTGGAGGAGGGAAGAACGAGAGCCAGAGAGTGTAGTGGAGGAGGACCAGGCGGTATCGGTAGCGTTATAGTTGACCGTGAAGGTGCTGACATCTGTGTTGAAGCTGATTTTTCACCCGCTCCACTGTCTTGGAGGGACGACAAAGCGGTCGCAGCCGCAAACTCGATCTTTGGTTTCGCAGCGATACGACCACCCGCACAACTCTCGCCAGGATCGCTATAACTCTCTCTTCTTTGCATCGGCACATGATGATGCAACGCCACATCAACAACAGTGCTGAGGAATTTCGTGCTTGGAGTGGTAGTTGGTTTGGTCTCGGAACCGAGAGTAGGGATCACGAGACGGCGGCGAGAACCACACCTTACGTACGACATTTTGGAGAGTTCGTTTGCTGTGTAAGTCCTCATCCCTACTGTTCCATTGTCGTTTATTTTTTTGTTTTGCAAAATTGTTGTGGGGGGGGGGAGGAGAGTGATCTGGCCGTTGTGCATTTGCGGGGGGTTTGCCACTATTACCGTGAGTGGGCCGAATCCGGCAGGATTTGCTCGTGGTGGTGCTGGTGGTGTTGGGAGTATTGGCTTTTTGTCGCCTCCCGTGGACGACGAGTCATGAGCTCTCCCACCTCCACTACCACCTTCACCAATGCCAACAACAGCAACCGTCGCATTTGGGTGTCCTGTCCTCCTCAAAAATCCTTGCATTATCACTCGAGTCTCCTCCAATGTCATACCAGGGACACAGAGAGCGGAGAAAGCTCCTTCATCGAATGCACCAGACCCATCACAATTGGTGGAGGATAGTTTTGAGATTGATAATTGGGAGGGCAATTTGGATTTGGTGTTGGTTGATAAAAATCCAGAATTTTGTTCCTCATCATCATCATCATCGTCGTCGTCATCATCGCCATCATCGCCATCATTGTTATCTTCAGAGGAGGAGTCAACAGCGATACTGTCGTTGAAGAGCGTCGTTGAGAATTGAGCAACAACATTCTTAGACACAGCATTGGGATTTGTTGTTGATGGGGGTCCTGTTGAAGATTTCGTTTTTTTTGCGTCGTTGAAATCCTCAAGATCATTTGTTTTGCTTTTATCGAAGAGGAAGCTCGCTGAATTATTATTATTAGGCGTGATTTTTTGCCGATCATTTGCAACAAGATGGACATTTTCAACTGTTCGCTCATCAATGTTTTCTTTTTTCTTCACGCCTCCAAATACCTCAACCTCACCCTCCTCACACCTTAACCGATCCCCCAATACACCATCAACAGCAACTTCTACCCCCCCCCCTCCCCCAAAATAATACCCCAACCCAAGACAGAACGACCCGAACTCCTGCCACTTTCCAACAGCGCTGTTTTTCTCGTCATCAACATTACTCTCTGGATCATAAATTCCTTTCACAGCATTTAGCAAATTCCCACCAACAGTTTCCTCTCCACCACGTTCACCCCCACCCCCACCTACTCCTCCTCCAACATGTCCTCCTCCAACATCTCCCCCTTCTCGTTCTGCTTTTACTCCTTCCAATGTTATTCCCCCCAAACTTCCTTTTCCTACTCTTCCTCCTCCCTTGGATGACGTCACTCCAATCGCCGAGCTCCCTAAAAAATAAATTCTGATGACCTTTGGAAGTTTTTCCGGCAAAGAATTCCGGATTAACTGGGGTTTTGTTTTGATTGACTTGAATGAGGTGGGGGGGGGGGAGGACGACTCGAGACGCGCAGCGAGACGGGTGTGGAGCTTTGCGGAACGGTGAATTGACGATGCCTTGGAGAGTGCTTCAACCAACGCTGTATTATTTGTTGGACATTTTTTACGAGACGCTAATTCCCTACGGACAAGAGCCTCCATAACCTTTCTACGACGGGAGCGGACTCTTCGACGATGCTTAAGAAGCAATCGTTCACCTTCTCCAACGCTTTGGCTCTCTTTACTATCCTCGGAAGATTGAACTTTTGGAAACGAGACAAGCGAATCAAGAAACGTTGTCACAGGAGCTGAATACTTGTTGGACCTCCACTCGGCATACTCCGGGGCGTTTCTATCGAATTTTGCGTTGTTGTTGTTGTTGTTGTTTTTGTTGTTGCTGCTGCTGCTCGCTCGTCTCCAGCAACCCCCACCACCAACAGTGGAACTACTTGCTGCAGACATACGACCAGGAGCACAACCCTTAACCCCCCCACTACCACTACCACCACCAAGGCTCGAGGGGGGCACGTTAACGCCAGGAACTTTCATCGTCATTTTAAATGCAGTGAGATTGAAAGGCGCTAGGAGACGAAATGTTACTGAATCACCTTCCTTCGAGAAAGATACTGGCGGCGCAAGTTTCTGTTTTGTGGGGTGAGATGTAGTTGTAGTGGCATCTTGGGGGGGAGATAGTTTGAGAATGCTGTCAAAATGCAATTTATCTCGAAGCGAGTTTTCACCTCGAATAGCAATATTCGACGTGTAGCACAGATCACTGACTGTATGGAATGGGGGTATATACATGGCCATGGCTTTAAAAACACTGACTTTTGAATTCCTGGAAATATGCACCCAGAATGATTTCGTCCAACACGTTGTTGGGGCAGCATGTTTCGATGATATTAAAAACCACCTTAATTGAGAATAGTCCAGCCAAAGCATCCTCTTCCTCTCCTACTGCATTTTGGTTGGTTATCTAATGAGACCTGTGCAGGGTTGGCTCTTTGCCTTGACAATTTCGTTTGCTTATGGACTCACAATACCCCCTTCTCCACAATCGCTGGCCTATATCGGTGACAGTGTGTACGAGACCCTAATTCGTACTCACTTCCTAACTCCCCCGAAATCAACAACTATCTATCGGAAGTTGGTGACGTCTGCTGTTTGTGCCGAGTTCCAAGCCCAAATTCTAAAAACATTGAAAGATAGTAATTTTTTGACTCCTTTAGAGGAGGTAGTTGTTGTTCAAGGGAGAAATTCGGTAAACAGTAGGAAGCACACAGTTCCCAAAAGATTTTCAAAGAATAAAGAGGGGGGGGGCTTTGGGGCTGTCTATGGGGATGCAAGTGGTTTTGAGGCTCTTGTTGGGTATCTCCACTTAACTGATGAAAAACGGCTTCAGGAACTGCAAGCCTTAGTGCTCAATTTGCTGTGAATAGTGGGGAAATAAACAAAGCAAAATATAATTATTAGAGACAACAAATCAGGAGTTTAATTTTCGCCTTTTTGATGTGTCTTTGTAATTTACTTCGATTTTGCAAACCCGTTCCCTCCGGTTACTTTTGGCAACCCTACTTTTTCTACTAGCGTGCCTTAGTTGTAATTGTTGATGTTGATGTTGTTGTTGTTGTTGCGGTTCTTCTTGTGAACTTCCATATTTTTCAACTTTCCTTTTGTGAGTTCTGTGAGATCTCCTTGGTTGAGGAGGAGGAGGAGATTCTTTCCTCACTTCTCTCCTCCTTGTGGTAGGGAAAAGCAGAACACTGCTAGGACTGCTGAACATCATTTCTCCTGAGACAATGCTACATCCACTGCTAAGTTGGGCTCCCGCCCCTCCATCTGGGAGTTCGATGGGCATAAAGAGAAGTTTTTGCAGCATTTCTGCATCTGCAACACTTTCGTCGAATGCCTCCTCGTTATCCACCTCGTCCGCAAACACTTTATCGAGGATTGGGCTTTGCCCACCGCTGCTGTTAGGTTCGTCAGAAATTATGGCGTCAACATCAACATTATCCTTGATTTTCTCAAAGAAGCTGTCCCTTCCGATATTTTTGCCATCGTCTACCCAGCTCTCGATGGCCTCATTATCCTCATCGTCTGTTTCGTTCTCATTGGTGGTTGGTTGACTTTCCTGGTCCCCACCCTTCGCGTCATCTCCGAAGAGAGGCTCAAACATGGAGACGACATCAGAGCAAGTTTGGAGTGGAATTTCGAGGGTGATTTTGGGCGATGAAGGAGCGGATTGTTTGTTGTTTGTGCTCGTGCTTTTGCAGTAGTTGTTGGAGTTGGTGTGCCCTTGGATCTGGCGTTGGCTATTCTTGGCTTGAATCTGAATTTTTGATTGCAGATCATTTGAGTCCAATCTCGTAACATCCTTGAAGCTAAAATTGAGGTTATTCTTGAGGAGGAGCTCAGTTGCATCCTCGCTCGTTGCCACAATTTGTCCATTGAAAGGAATTGCTTCTGTGGTTTAATGGAGTTGTTTCAGGGTGGGGTGGAGTGGAAAAAAAGTTAGTTCATCATTTTTTTCTCTCATCTTGACTTCCAGATACTCACCATCATACTCCTCGTCATTGCTCGTGCCACCACTGCTACTGTAACCGAATTCCGTTCCACTTTCCAGTTCCTCAGAGTGAATATAAACCCCCTCCGCCTTCTCCTTAAATTTATCGGCGTTGTATTTTCGATCAAACCTCCTAACCCCGGCGATTTGAACCCGTTTCTTTTTTCTGCCCCCCCCACATACACCCACACCATCAACAACACTCGAGTTCGAGTAGATATTATTTGTGCCACGACCTGCTTGGGTTAAAACATACATGTAGCAACCATTCTCCTGCTCAAAGTTCAGGAACGGATGAAGAATCGCCTTGTTGAAAGCTAGCTCTCTGTTCTTCTCCATTTTGTAGAGGGCAAAGTTCCTCCTGTCTATGGCTGCCCTGTCGTAGGCCTTGGCAGCAGTCACTTCATCACGGAAACGGCCCAGATCGATGGCCTTGCCAAAAATGCGAATTGCGGCTGTGAAGTACTTGGCACCAACAGAATGTATCTGGTCCGGGGACAAAGAATTTGCGGCACAAGCCAACAGACCCCCCTTGTGAATCTTCTCGAGAGCTGTAGGAGTTATTAGGACTTGCTTGTCCGAGTCGAATGAAGAAGTTGAAGCAAGATGGATCCGCTTAGAAGGATCCGACACTTTATGTTCTTTTTCACGGTTGCCATTGGTCACAGTGAACGGGCCACGGACACCAATGTATCGTTTAACCATATTTTTTTAAATATCTTAGAAATGAAATGAGTGGACCCAAAGTTTTAACAAAAAAAAAAAAAAAAACACACACAAAAGAATTATTCTTTATTTCTTTTAGCAGGTGAGCTGATATTACCTTTCCCCCTGTATTCCTAGACACCTTGTCATTGTCGGTATGGGGTAAAAGTTTGATGTTTGAAGATTAAAATTACAACTTCCCCAAAATTTGCCAAATATCCTTTTCCTTTCTTTGTTGCCTCCCATCCTCCCACCACTTCTTCTTACATTTAAATATATATTTGATCTCTCTCTTCAATAAACATACTAATCCATTATTAATTTCAGTAAAAAAAACAACAAGCCAAGCCAAAATGTCTAAAGCTACTTCCTTCATCGTCGAGGATCGCCTCATGATGTCTAGGGCCAACAGCTCTTTCATTACTGTCACCAACGTGATCCCTCACGGAGTCAAGACCTATGGGTGCTGTGCTTGTTGCTACGCCCCAGAGATTTGCCCTGGGTGTGCAATTCTCCCGTGCATGCGAGACCCAAAGTACATTGTTAAGGAGATGGAAGCTTCAAAGTATATTTACGTAAGGGAGAATAGTCTGGAGTGGAACGCCCACATCATGATCCAGAAGGAAGGAAACTGCTGTGGATCTAGCTGCTGCTATTTCCGTGCCCAGGACAATGTCAACGTTATTTACTTCGATGATCCTTTGTTCGATCAAATCTCCAACCAGACTCCTTGCTGTCACGACATCTCCACCTGGTGCTTCGGTGGAGAAGGCGAGCTCATTGAGATCAACTCCAAGTTCTTCTTTGGAATGTGCTACCGAGCCATTCCTCCTTTCATCTGTGGTGTTCCTTGCTGCTGCCGCTGCTGTTGCAAACCTTTCATGATCTCCTCTGAGATCCAGGTTGACAATGCTGTTGAGGCCATCAGAGACATTAAGGAGGCGAGAGACAATGCCAAGGCCAGAATGCAGATCAGTTAAATTTGGTGTGAAGAATAGAGCTTGAATAACGTTTAAATCTTCTTGGGTTTGCATTTCTGGCGTTGGGCGCTCTTTTTTGAGATTTTTAAAAACGAGTTTTACGCCTTTAACGCTACCGCGAAATTACCCCCCCGCTACAAACGCTCTATTAATTCCATCCTCGTCGTCTTTATTTTTATCAGGCATTATCTTCTCAAATTCACACACTACACACGTTTTCTTCCGTCGAAGGCGAAGCGTCTTTCAAACGCACCCTTTTCGTCGTTTTCGTTACCACACCAGGGCTTCCGATCGTAGTATTCCCAACAACAATCAGTCCAGCTGAACGATGTTCACACCGGTCGGCACGGCATTCATCGTTCCTGGTATTTGTGCAACTTGCGGGAATGGAGCCGGCACCGAAGTGATTGTGTTTCCAGTGCCAGGAACATTTATAGTTATTCGGTCGGGCAAAACTTTTTTTTGGGTATCCTCCAAAACCTTTTCAAGACTATTGGTCGATTTTTCGTAACTCTTCTCAGTCGCCTTGACTGATAGTCCCTTCTCGTAAACTTTCAAATGGCTCCGGAGGAAAACGGGAAGCTTCGGGTAGATTTGCTTATCTTTGTCGACGTATTTAAGCCAATCCAGGGCCATCTGCTCTGAATCAAAGTTGTTCGAACTCGCCATCAGATTGGTGAACAACTTTTTCTCCTCTGGATGGTTCACGGAAAGAAAGAAATGGAACGGGAACTTTAGTCATCCTCGCAATGTACATCATGTCGCGAGGCAGTTCGAAGGGAGTTTTGTCCTTCATGTGAGCTTTCAATGCGTCCCCGAGGGCTTTCGTGTGAATTGGAATGGTACCAAACCTCTCGGCCGTGTCTTTAAATTCCGACGTGTTGGACCAATCCGGAAACATCAAAACCCCGTGGTTCTGCAGAACGAGATGCTGGAGCTCGTCGATAAGCCAAGTGTTGTAGTGGCCGATTCTCGGAAACTTCGTTCTATTTCGCTCGGAAGCACGATGGTTGAAACGGTGTCGGAACCACATCAGCAGGCAGTCCGTCATTTCAACGCCGCAATTCCACCTGCCAAAAACCGTCCTGAGCTGCTTGTGGACATTTTCAACATCATTGGTGCCGCGGTTGCAGCGGTAGAGCGAGAGGCCGAGCTTGTCAAAGGCGATCTCTGCGAGGGAGTGAACCGAGCGTGTATGAGTGAGTGTGTGTGTGGGTGTGTGTATGCGTTAGTTTTTGGACGACAACGAAAATTAAATACTCCAAACGCGAGTGAAGTACTGCGCTTGGATTCGCTTCGCTTCGCTCCTCACGTACCTCCCTTGTTGTTGAGTTTGTGAAAGTACCGGTTGACGTCGGGGGGGTCGCTCACGTAGCCTTTTTTGATGATATCTAAATTGTTCTTCGCCTTCCTCCACGCCGTCTTGCTGAATAACGGTTTGCTGACCGCCTTGGTGTTGTCCTTCCTGTCGCCGAACATGGCGTAAACTGCACGAACTCGCTCGTACAGGATTTTCGGCTCAGGAACGTATCGCTTGACTCTCAAGCTAACCATTTGTTGTTGAATTTTTTTCGTTGTTTAATTTGCTCGTCACTGAGCCCAACTTTTGTTAGCGCTGCCACGACCTTCTTCATATCATTCTCGTCCTCAATCATAACCGCGTTGCGCAGCGCAACAAAGTAATCTTTCTTCGAAGGGTGGTGCATGCTCATCTTCACCCGATCTTCAAAGTGGAAAACGTCGTCAACCACAGCCGAAAAGCTGGCGAAATCATTTGTATCTGGGAAAGGCCCGAGCATCAAATCTGCGAGCGCGGCAGCGGCAGCACTTGTACTCTCATCAACCGTGGGCCTGATGGCGTCGTCGCCGTCCTCCTCCTTTTTCTCCCCCTCTTCCTCCTTGTCCTCCTCCTCCCCAGCATTATCTGCAAAGACACCGTCAAATCCGTCAAGAGCTCCAGAATTGTTATTATCATTGTCGCCTTTGCCATTATCACCGTCGTCAATGTTGTCAACAATGACAATTTCTTCGCGGTCGTGGTCATCATCTTCGTTTTCAGCGACCGCACGAGGAAGTGTCGGAGCAAGGGTTGTAACGGGGAGGAAAATGGTGAAATTCGCTGCCTTGCTGAATTCTTTGAAGGTGACGTCCTCCCCCGAAAGACGGTGTTTGTAGAGGCTGAGGACGTAATTCGGTGCTAGCACTCCCTTTATCTTCACGAGCCTCTTCTTGTTCTTCTTGACCGTTGTGACAGCTTTCGATTTCAGTACAAATCTCATTTGGAAAATTCTCCGCGTGCAATTTCAGATTGGTCTCGTTCCCCTCCAAAATCTCACCCTCCGCCACTCTCCCGAAGAACTCGCTCCGCGCCTTCGTAGCAACGTCGACTTGAAGTTCAACCACCGCTTCCTCCGGAGTATACCGTTTCGTAACTGGCGTCATCTTCTGCAGCTCGGTATAAATTTGCAAAGAAACTATCGCATCCAACGCAGCATATTGTACGTGTTCTGGAGCGAGCGAGCGAGTGAAGTGATGCGATGTGCGTGTTAGTAAGATAGTTGGACGAGGAGTGTTGCAATTCGTTTCGCTTTGTTTTCGCTCGTCGCTTCGCTCCTCACTAGCCTGCGTTCAAATTTTTTCATTCCAATTCGAAACTTGGAAGCTTTTGTCTAGATGCTTCTGGAGCACAATCTTAGTCAATTCTTGCATCGATGCGGAACCCGACGGAACCACTGCCCGATCTTTCGCCATTTTCCCAAGCTCTACGCGAGTTGACTCGTCATGAAGTGTTGACATTGCGAAATCACGTCCGATTTTGGCGAGATCGCCCCCCACGTTCCTCCCAAAGACAGGGATGTATCTTAGTATGTTTTGGAGATTGACAGGCAGTTTCTGGAACCCCTGAACACGCAAGACGAGCGTCTTGATTTTGTTTCGCTTCGTTGTAGTAGCTGAGCTGAATCAGGGCGACTTTCCCAACCTTTCCAACAAAGCCGCAGTTCGTCAAGTGCACTACCCACTCCGCATCGACTGCCACTACGTTGTAGGGAGCCGTCTGTTCTTTCAGGTGATTGTAAGCGAGATCGCATTTAGCTTCCATCTGCTGGAGGCTCCCATTTAGGTACTCGACACTAGCAGCGTTGTACTCGGGTTTTGAGAGTTCATGATTTCGTATCTGGCAAAAAGAAGGGGAAAGAAGTGAAGCGAGAGAGAGAGTGTGTGGGTGTGTGCTAGTTAGTTTATTTTCTCGGCTCTCTGCTCTGCTCTGCTCTGCTCTGCTCTGCTCTGCTCTGCTCTGCTCTGCTCTGCTCTGCTCAGCTCAGCTCAGAACCGCTCAGAACCGGCTCGGCTCGGCTCTCGGCTCGGCTCTCGGCTCGGCTCAGGATGCATCGTTCGCACTCGATACGCTTACCTGATTATTATCGTACTGTGTCTGCTTAGCTCGCGCTCCCGGAAACATTTCCAGGAAGAAGGGCCTATCGTTTGTCACGTTGTCCGTGCTAAAATGGGTTGGGAGGGGGAGGCCGTACAAATTCTGCGTTAACTTGAATTCCCTCAACTGCACAAACATTTGGTCGTGCCCGTCCGACACCGTCATGAACTGAATCGAATCTCGCCAAATTCGTTTGTCGCCCTTCTATACGACTCAACACCTTGCAGGTCTTGTATGACGCGTCCCAACCTAATTCCTTTCCGCTCCGCTTCTTCATTTCCTTGCCGAGAAAAGATTTGCACTTAGCGCTGTAACGTTTGAAAACAGACGAGAAAAACCCACCCCATGCAATTTACCGTTGAACTTGCTCGGGTCGTTGAACGTGTAGTACTCGATCTCATCGTGGTCATCCCATCCAAGTTCACTCATTATAAACGGAATACAGCTCGCCGTCGTAGATCCTGTCGACGAAGAGTTGCATGCAGGCACTGTATTTTTCATTCTTAACAGGCTTGTTGGTGTCGTTAGTAACCTCGCTATCAGATTCACCTCCATCTTCGTCAAAAACATTTACATTAACATTTCGATCATCAACTACCAACGCAGGTGGACCAACAATGGACTCAAAAGTCATTTTTAATTTTTTTAATTTATGACTTGGGCGATCGAGATATACGGGGGCTTTTCGAGGACTTGAAGTGTGTTTTCCTAAGACTTGGGTTTCACTTGGATGTGCCCTTAAGTATTTTCGGTATACTGGTCAACAATTTGATTGCTTTTTTCCAGCTTGCCCTCATCATGTCGAAACGAAGAAAGCTATTTGGTAGTTACTTTTTTTAAAGAATTTCAGTTACACTGTTTATTTGAAGCATGAGTACATCATTTTTGAACCTTAGGTTGTACTCTACTACAACAACACCACCAGAAGAAAGTATTGCGAAAGCAAAAACTATTATTTTAAATGGGGGTTTGGCTTCACCTCTATCCTCGTCCCCACCTGCCAAACATCGCCACAACAATTATCCAAACCACAATGGATTTGCCTCTCCAGCTGTTTCAACCGATGACAGATTAAAAAACACGGTTTCAATACGACCTCCCCATTCGCGTAATTCCACAGTCCGAAGAGGATTTTCTGGGCCTTCACCCTCTCCCCACTTGGCTGTAGTTCGGTGCAAGCAACTGGACGATTACGACAGCCGGTGCTTGCAGAATATGCCAGTTATGGTTTCCGAGGGAGTGCTAAAAGAAGCAAGATGCTCTCAGCTATTTGTGAGCTGCGGTGAATTTCCTCACAGAGATCGAATACCACTTGAAGAGAAAATAAGAATTGGCAAGGATTTGTCACGTAAGCCCTCCAAGTGTAAAATCACACAGGCTGGTGGTTTTAGTTGGGCTGCTAGCAACGAATTCATGCCTTACACGCCTAACAATGTCCTGAACATTGGCTTCTTGAAGAAAGAATTCATGTGGCTCAAAGAAGGCGCTTTCGTAAAACAACAATCTGCCAAACGTCCACGTACAAAGGGCCTGATTTCCGAGCAAATATCAAAGTTGACTTCACCTATGATCCGCTCATTCGTTCCATTGCATATGCGAAAGGCGTATACGGATCTCCGTAAAGAACCTGATCTTTACGCACTGCCTGGAAGCACCTGTAAAAGAGGGCAGAAGCGCTTCAATCACTTAAAAGAGCGCGCCAGCACAAGTCCCGCTACACACACCGGTTTTGTTCTTCAGAAACTACCTAGGGGGAGGCTCGATACAATACAGAGCCAGAGCCACAACGAGAGCCAATGTGGGAGTAGCGTTCAAAATTCCAGTGTCCCTGTCAATATCGACCCTCTTCGTCAGCAATTGAACTCTGTTGCTGCTGTTGGGCTGAGAGGGACACGAATGAACCACCTTCACGTTAGAGCAAGATCCGAACTCAGCATCAAAG
This sequence comes from Parmales sp. scaly parma, assembly GCA_030267985.1. Lineage (NCBI taxonomy): Eukaryota > Bolidophyceae > Parmales > Parmales sp. scaly parma. The sequence continues at coordinate 10,780 of BRYC01000416.1, read as the reverse complement.
AAAAACCCGTTCAAATCAATGCCTCTTTACATCGGATTCTTTTGACCCGAAATTCCCCCACTTTCAGATAGAGATAGATTTAAAGGTCTTTAGTTAAAAATAAAATGGTGAGAGAGTTTATATAAAAACCTCCATTAGACTGGTTGTTTTGTTATGGAGTTTGGCGGAAAATAAAAATTCTTTTGAGTCCTTGTTGTTGTTGTTGTTGTTGTTGTTGTTGTAGTTGTTGTAGTTGTTGTTGTTCACTGTCTCGTTCACATGCACGGTTTCCACAGTAATCTCGTTGCACTTTAGCTCCTCTTCCCACAATCGTTCAAACACCTCCATTGCACAGTACAATTCGACTGCTTCCGTAATCGCCCCCCCCCGCACCAAGAAACAGATAGTTTCCTCAACAATTTCTAGCTCTTCTGTCCCCACCGCGAAGCCCTTTATTGTTACAACGAGTTGGTCCAATTCTTCCTTGCTACCCGGTCTCATTTTCTTGCCTTCTGCCCTCCTCTTTCTCCTCGCCTTTTCTTTAATTTTCTTCGCCTCCTTGGCATTTTTTTTGTCCTTTGTCGTTACATTTGATTTTCCTCCGACATCACTGCAATTCATGGAGAAACCATTTTTTCCAGATTGTCCACTATAGCCGCTATTGATACTGTAAGTTGAGCCCACGCTCGTTCCGCTCATTCCGCTCAATCCGCTCACTCCGCTCATTCCAGTGCCAACGCTGAACGTGCTCTCCTCGTCACCGTTGTTACAAGCCCCCCCCTCCCCTCCTCCCCTGGCGAAATTCTCCTCTTCCTCCTCGTGGGCCTTTTTTCGTATCTCAACAACTTCGACATACCTCTTAAAGATCTTCCTCAAGCCAGTCCCCCTCTCCTCTAGCTCCAAACAGCTTTCAACGGCGTAAACCTTGGCCGCATTTCTTATTGATGCGACACTTGTGGAGTTGAGCTTTGCGAGCCGGGCGGCCTCGAGCCAGTAACACCCCGAATTGAGGACTTTGATGGCACCGTTGTAATCGTTGTTGCAGTAATCAGTCTTTATTCTAGCTGCATCCATCTTCCCGCTTCTCAGACTCCCACCGTCGCTTCCTTCTCCTGTCAAAATTTCAACCATTTCCTCCCCGAGAGCTTCCCACTTTGTCGGTTCGCAGCAGCTGAAAATTGCCCTCCAGTCACCGCACCGAACCGCCGCAGAAATAGCCTCGGATACTGCGGGGGGATCGCAGCTCAGGTAGAGGGTGACGGCCTTTCCAAATGACCGTTCTTTGTACATTCTGCGAGCCAGAATGAGCGTGCACTCGCGTTTCATGCTGCCGCTGCTGTAGAGGGACAGGGCGAGCTTTTCCAGAGAATGGGCGGTTACAAGGGAGAGGGCGAGCTTATTACTTCTCTCCTTCTGATCGATCTCCTCGTCGGTGCCATCAAAACTGGCGGCGGCCAAAAACAGGCTTTTCAGCGCTTTGTCCCACCGCTGCAAACTCATGTCGACCCTATACTTTGCAGTCAGTTCGGGAAGATTCTTCAGCTTGTCGAGCATGTTCAAGTAGACGCGAGGGTCCTTCTGACTGTTTCTGGCGACACACTTGGCAAGCTCCCAGTCGTACATTCCGAGGGCAGTGTCAAACAGGACATCGTAGGAGGCCAGGAAAGCAAGGTACTTGATGCTGTCCTGGCAGAACTGACTCGTCAATGAATGCTTTCTCAGCTCCGACTCGCTCACGATTAACGACAGCGCTTCCTCCAGCTTGGGCGGTTTCTGCTTTGCAAACGTGGACAGAATTGGAAGTAAAAAGAATTCCACACCCTCCTCCGTTTCCAGCATGCTCAATCGCATCGCTTTGCACACAGTGTTGACCTTGTCCTCGAAGTTAAAGTTGCAGGATAATTTGAACGCTGATGAAGTTTTGTCTACGCTCCCCCCCTCTCCACCCCCTCTGTGATACGCAGGAGCTATGTACTTAACAGCAGTAAAGTCAACATCCTGCAGGTGGCTTATGAAAAGATTCAAATAGTCCACATTCTTGATTTTGCGCAAGAACCTCCTTACGTTTTCCAAAAAAAGAATTGGATCGTGATCGACAATCAAGTTAAAGTCAATTCTTTGCTTCCTCATCAGCTTGAAACAATCTCTGTATTTCCTCCCAGCCAGCAACTTTCTGCAAAGCTCCAAAGTAAGAGCCCTCGGGTACACGTTTTCCAAGTTCCCGCGCGGCAGCTGTAGGACGACCAGGGGCTCGTTGCAAACGCAGGCGACAATCTTGCTCCCGCGCTCCACGTTTCGAGGTTCGTAGCCATTTTCTCTCGCGTAGTACTCCATCATGTCTTCGCTGCCCGCCAGCGGGTCCCAATTTAGGAGCACGTCTGCGTGCTGAAAGCGGAGCTGAGCGCGAGAGCCCAACGTCACATAAATCAGGACAGATTGTTTTCTGCTGTACGTGAAGCTGCTGCTGCTCGCGCACACCAGCTGATCTCCGCAATACAAGCGATTGCGCGCGGACAAGCCAATAACAGTATAACCCCCTTCTCCGTCAGACCCTCGCAAAACCGCTAACCACGGACACGGCTCCAACATTTGGAGGAACAGTGGGACCAGGCTTTGTGTGCCGTTATTGCTGCAAACCATGCCAGTGTAGATTAACAGGCTCCCATCTCCCATTTCAACCACCGCCTTGTCAGCTTCGAGATCATTGCAAATTCGCAAAACGCGAATTTCAAAGGAATCATCGCACGACTGCGGGAGCTCGGTGAAAGTTACCTCGTCACTACTGTCAATTGAAAACTCCGCCAACCTCTCTTCGCCGTTGAGCCTGTCCGTCGCGACCGTCAAAACGCTGCATTCCCCCTCGGCGTTTTTCAAGCAAACGAGCTGTCTCAGATTTAGGTGTGGCTCGTTAACAACTTTCGAACCTCTATTTTTATTTGTGTGAGAACGAATAACGTGGTCGCCATTGTTGAAACAGTAAATGTAGTTGTCGCTTGTTAGCGCGGCAAAGCAACCGCTGCTAGGGAAAAAGCTGACTGCATTGAAATGAACAGAAACATTTTTGTCGAGACTGAAAACTTCACTGCTCATCGGTGGCGGAATTAACTCTTCCCCCAGCCGCGTGAGGTTAATGCCGCCACCGTCAATCACGCACGCCTCGCAATTCTTCGTGCCGTCGCCGTTCACATTAATATCCCAGCAAAAATCGTACACGCTCGCGGTCAGTTTGTTCGAGTTCACAGTAAGTCGGTACGGGCGCTCGGCGTCGAAGCTCGCCGTGATTATGGGATCGTATGTAAGAGATTTTAGCTCGAACTTGAGGTACCAATGGTAATTGTTTCGGTGGTAAATTTGGAGGAGAGAGTTTGATGAAGGTGAGGTGATTGAGGATGAATTCAAAACGATGGCCAGCAGGTTTGAGTCTGAGTTCCAGTCAATGGCCTTCACTTGGTGTGACTTGGGCGTGACGTTTCTGAGTTTGAAGTCGCGGTGCCGAAGCCCGTTGGGCTCGAAGAAAATCACCTGAAGCTTGTCGCGGATTGTTTGCACGGCTGTGATTAGAGACCCATCAGTTGACCATGAGATCTCGGGGTGCATTTTGGCGCACAGAGTGCCGTCCACGCTTCGGCAGACCGATTTCAAAACGCCCTCACGGTCGTAAACTCTAATTTTCCGTTCTTCGACCACATCAGAATCAACCGTGGTGATGATATAACTTCCTCCGTCGCCGCGCCACTTTATTTGGACAGAGGTGTTTTTCTGAACAGGAGAATGCGCCGGAAACTCGTGAAGAGGTTGTAGGTCACTTGTTAAGGTGAGGATGGAATTGTTCGCTGTGTAAATCACGAAAATATCAGCGTCCGGGGACATGCTCATGGCAAGAATTCCACCGTCAATCTGCCCTACAGAGTTGCTGACAGTTTCTGGGCCCGATTCAACAACGTTGTAGAGAGAGCCATCAACATTAGCAACAATAAGGTACTCAAATTCCTCAACGAAAAAAGCATGGGTGTAAGGTGTGGAAGCAGCAGGCAGCTTATACACTTTTTTCGTCTCGTAGTATATTGTGCCACAGGAAAGGACCTGGAACCGGTTCTGCGAGTAGGTTGTGCAACATGCAGTCAATTGGTTGGTATTTTTGGTGTTGATTTCGTTTTGTTTGTGGGTGAAAATATGGCGTTCGGATAGCAATATGAGGTTTCTCATCTCTTGCGGGAAGTTGTTTTGGGGGGTTGGGCAGAACACGTGATAACAAAAATCCCTTATTGCCTAATTTTTGCTGAAGTTGTGGACATATCGATTTCAGCCGCAACACCCCCTTTTAATATGTCCAGTGCGGACTCAAATTATCTCTACTCAACCTCCCAGAAGACGAAACGTCGTGTGTCGTATTTTTACAAAGGCGATGTTGGGCACTATTATTATGGGCCGGCTCATCCTATGAAACCCCATAGGTTAAAACTTACGCACCATCTAATCCTTGCGTACGGCCTCTATAGGAAGATGGAGGTGTACAGGCCGCACCTTGCTAGCAGCACGGAGATGGGTGCCTTTCACACCGAGGAGTACGTGAGCTTCTTGCGAAGGATAACACCTGACAATTTGAGGAGCTTTACTAGTCAGGTGAGTGTGGTTGCGACGATGTTGATTTCTTCTCAATCTCTCTCCTTCGCTTTCGCCATCGGCCTTCGCATTATCCTTCTCCTTCTCCTTCTCCATCTCACCCTTGGCAACAAACATCCCCAAAATGTTTTTAGATGCAAAAGTTTAATGCTGGTGAATTCACTGACTGTCCAGTTTTCGATGGCCTCTTTGAGTTCACTCGAACATATACTGGTTGCAGTCTTGACGGTGCTGTGAAACTTAACAGCAACCAGACCGATATAGCGATAAATTGGTCTGGTGGCCTGCACCATGCAAAGAAATCGGAGGCTTCTGGCTTTTGCTATATCAATGACATTGTTCTGGCGATCCTTGAGCTCCTCAAGGTTCACGCACGAGTGCTCTACATTGATATTGACATCCACCACGGTGACGGTGTTGAAGAGGCGTTTTACTCTACTGACCGCGTCATGACTTGCTCCTTCCACAAATATGGTGACTTCTTCCCCGGCACTGGTTCCTCAAATGACACTGGGGTGAAGGAGGGCGAGGGCTTCAGCGTCAATGCACCGCTCAACAGCGGTATGAACGATGAGAGCTACGAAAAAGTTTTCCGCCCGGTCATTCAGAAAATCATGGATGTGTACCGTCCTGGAGCGGTTGTGCTCCAATGCGGCGCCGATTCTCTCACCGGTGACAGGCTCGGCTGCTTCAACCTTTCCCTCAAGGGCCACGCCGCGTGTGTCAAGTTTATGAAAGGCTTCGGTGTGCCACTTCTCGTGTTGGGCGGGGGCGGCTATACAATTAGGAACGTCAGCAGGTGTTGGGCATACGAGACCAGCGTCCTCCTCGACACAGACATCTCAGACGAAATTCCGTACAACGACTACTTCGAGTACTACGCGCCGGATTTCAAACTTCACCTAACGCCCACGGCGCAGGAGAACTTGAATACAGACGCGAGCTTAGAGAAAGTCAAGCTGGATCTGCTGCAGCAGCTGCAAAACCTGCAAGGAGCACCAAGCGTCCAAATGCAGGAGGTGCCACCAGAGTTTGTTCTCGCCAGGGGGGTTAAGGGAGGGAAGGATGGGGGGGTTGAGGATGATGTTAGTGGGGGGAGGGGGATTGTTGGTACAGATGCGAATAGTGAGAGAAAGGATCCAGAAACTGAATTTTTCGAAAATTGTTAAGAAATATTTTTTCAAGAGATAAAATTACAGAAGCGGTTTCTGTTTCATATTATAAGTAAACAAAATGCCAAAATGGAAGATTTGGAGCTCACAAAATAAGTGCACCTCTTCTTGTACTTCTTCATTCAAAACCAACTTCTGGCAGCACGGTTTCGCGCGCCAAGAAAGCTGCTTGCATCAATTGTTGTAGACACTTGCTAAGGCAACCGTTGGAGGTTTTCTTCTCGTGAGGGAGCTGCTTGCATCAATTGTTGTAGACACTTGCTAAGGCAACCGTTGGAGGTTTTCTTCTCGTGGGTTTAATAGGTGACTCGACCGTCGAGACAGATGAGTCTTTGATCAGAATACTCCGGGGACAATATGAGGTGGATCTACCCCTCATGGGCGCACTTCTGTAGGGTTGTGACTTCTCTTCACGCTGCTGAAGACCATGCAGGACATGAAGCACCCGGTGCAGTCTCAAGACGAACATAAAGTTCCCAGGAGCTAATATTATCTTCTTTGAACAGACGGCACCGTCAGTGCGTCACCAACTTTGCTATCATCCACAAGCTCCGGAAGCTCTGGGACATCCAATGGAATTCACAAAAACCCTTTACCACTCAGCAAATGACCGCGGTTACAAAAAGAGCAAAAGAGGCCTCAGTGGCACTCCACCTTGCTGACGACGGTTTGTAATGGACTTGGTATGTAAGTGGATGTGGGGAGCTGTAATGATAAATACTAGTATGGAGGAGAGGACGTTACCTCCAAATTTGGTGATGAACGGAAAGCCAAATGTAAATTTAGAAAATGTGTCAAATCTGGTTATAGTCATTCAACCGGCCAAGATATAGTAGTTGCTATATAGCAAAACCTATATGATCAAATATATTGTTTTCTTGCTTGGAATGCACTTGTTTGCAATGCCTCACGTTGCAGAATCCTTCGCCAGTCCACGACAAGAGAAATTCTGTCAACCCCATCCTGTTCCTCATTTGCTCAGACCTTTTCTCCATTTTGGACTTATAGGTCATGTAACCCTCTCTTGTCTACTTTTATCATCATCGCTCCTACACGAGCTGCTTCCCCCCCTCCACAACCTACTGACCGCGGCTTTCTTCAACAAACTCAACAACCACTTTCTGGAGAAGGAGCGGCTCAGTGATGAGAATCTGAGGAGGAGAATGCCCAAATCTGGAAACTTTTTTTTCCATACGAAAAAGGCAACCAATAAAAAGGTAAAAGAGCAGGCAAACAAGTTCATCGATATTGGTGCAGCTGCACAGCTTTCGATGCTCAGTTTGGGTTTGAGTTTGGATGCAAGGAAAGGCTGGAAACAAGGTTTGCTTTCCGAAGAGTTCATACAGAAGATTGGACTGGGAAAGGGATTGAAGCCAATTGATCAGAAAAATGACGTGAGAGAAGCTAACTTTGCTGAGAGGCCAGCCTCCGATAAGTTTGGCCTCAACTTTGATAACCACCCTTTCATGCCAAAAACAACAACAAGAACCTCGCTCCTCACCTCCTTCGCAACAAGCGCATTCGGAGGAATTGGATCGCATGTAGTGGCTTACCCTCGCGACGCTCCGGAAATTTCAGACTCTGGAAGTCGTAAAGGTGTTGGCGAGCTTGCAAAGAAGTACGGCTGGGTTCCGTCCCAGCCCCCCAAAGCTATCCGCAAACGTCGAAGAAAAATAGAGGTGGCTTTCTCGCAACACGTATCTCAATAGAAATAAGGGAGACGAAGTGGATACCAGTTGTCCAGAAAAATCACACAAATAACAGTTAACTTTAAGATTGTTAGCTCATTATCTGATTTGTTTCAATGTGAAAATTTACCGTTTTTGAAGCAACTTTTGTTTATTTCACAATAGTTATGGTTTTTGGCGCACACACCGAGATTTTGTCCACAGGTAGTGAGGTAATCCAGGGGTTGATCAAGAACTCGCCTCGTTGAATGCTTCAGGTAACTTGTTTTCAGAACTGATTTGTTGTCGTTGTTGTTGACCAAGGCAAAAGTATCCTACTCTGAGATTCTTTGCAGAAAGGTGATGAGACAGACAGATGTGTTGGGAAGATGGGAGTCGGATTTTCTTTGAGGTCTATGTCTTCCTTGGGGCCGAGCTGTCCTTCTTCTTTCTAAACTTTATTTTTACTTGGTCTTCTCGTGGCCAATTCTCAGTGGACTGCGACGCGTTTGAAAACCGTTCAGAGGTATTTGATTTTCAAGTTTATTCCACCACGGGAAGTCAAACGAGGTTACAATGACTTTTTCTAATTCCCACCAAAATAGAAAACTGAATGATACCGGACTGGGGGATGCAGAGGTTTAGGGTTAGGTTTGAACTGGTTCGGCTCGGCCTCTTGCGAAGGAAGGGGTGTTGGTTTTTGTGTTGGAATGCTTGGATCTCTATTGGGCCGTTCGTTAACGTAACCCAGCTGGATTTCGTCGCTGTCAATGCGGTACCATCCCGTGGGGAACTCCCTTGAGTACCAGGCCGGGTGGGGCTTGACCCAATCTTGGAATTTGTTTTTGTATTGGGGCATGAAAAAGTAGTTTGATCGATCGTCAATCAACAAATAGCCCCTCAAACGCGTTATGTACCCGGTGAAGGTGCTAAACCACGTGCCAAAGAAATTCCGTCCGGTGGCTGCAACCAGGCTGTCTACCATGCCAAAATAATCCATATTCAGCTCCTCAAGTTTGGCAACCTCTGAGAAGTCGTCAAGGAACCTGATTGTGTGGCCCTTTTCCTTGAACACGTTGAAGAACGACGTGTCGTGCTCGTCAGTTGCGAAGAAGAGGAGCTCGTTTGGCTTGAGTTTGTCCTTGGTGTTTTGGTAGATTTCATCCGCTGGAATTTTCACGTTTTTGTACTGCGCCGAGCGAACCATTTGAGGAGCAAAAATAGTTGAGTGGGTTGTTATAGTATAGTTTAGAAGTGGAGTAGCCGTCAGACCGCAAGAGTCTTCCTCAAGGCTCGCTCGCTTCCCTCGCTCACTCACCTGGAAGTCTCCACGTCGCACGTGATATGTGGAATACTGTCCGTCCTCAAAGCCGAGGGACCTTGCTAGGGTTTGGAGGGATGAGACGATGGTGGTGGAAGCACAGATGATTTCCTCCTTGTAGTGCGCAAAATCGCGAATGAACCGCTGGCGGCAGGGAGAGGGGGAGAGTGAACACAAAGAGATCGTTTGAGTGGTGTTAGTTTAGTAGTGGTTTGTATGCTAGACTTGGCTTCCTCAAGGCTCGCTCGTGTCGCTTCGCTCGCTCACCTTGTAGTGATTTTCGATTTTTGGGTCAGTGAACATGAGGAATTCATAAAAGTGTGTCAACAGCCGGTTCTCCTTCTTGGAACTGGCAAAGTGAATGACCTTCTTGGACTGGATTTCGGGATTGTACGTCTTGACCTTCCTATCTACGCAGAAATCTTTCACTCGCCTCTTGATGATTGGGTCTGCGCCGAGCGAAAAAGGTGTTAAAACGAATTGTGGAGGTGAGTTAGTAGTGAATGTGGGTGGCTGCTGTATCTATCCGCTCGTTCGCTCGCTCACCTTCCGCTTCCCCGAAAATAAAGCAATCCTTGGCCCCGTGTACGTCCAGCGTGTACCCCGACTGCCTGAGGTACTCGTTGAGAACTTCGCAGTTGGCTCCACCGGTCGATTTCTTGCACTCGCGGCCTGCCTCCAGGATAATCCCGCTCTGGAGCCGCTCCGCCCACTCGAAATCAGCAAGGCTGCGCCGAACGAGAGCAAGAGTGGGTTAGTCGGAAGCGAGCTAGTTGCAATAGTGCATGGTGTTGCTGGCTCGCTTCGCTCACAGTCGCTTCGCACTCTTGCTCACCTGATGCTCGTGGAATCCTCCTTTTCCCCCCCTCCCTCCGTCTGCAAATACTCGTTCATGCTAATGATGGTAATGTGCTTCTTTAATTCCGGGTCGTTGAAGTGGAAGAAGTCGTCGTAGCTCTTGGACCCCTCCTTCCCGACCAGGTAGAAAGGCTTCTTGGGAGGCATGACGAGAATTCTGTTGGTGGCGTAGGCGAAGACCAGCACAGTCTCCATGGACATTCGGATGTTGTTCCAGCCGCCTCTGTCGGGCTCGAAGGTTACGTACTTTGGGGGAGCATCGTCCGTGGGAGGGTGGTCGAACTTCCCGACGTAGGTCCGGTCCCATTCGCCATGCGGCTCGTTCCAGTAAACCAGCAAGTTATCCATATTGGTTTGGGTCACTGAATATATTATTGGCGAGTTTAAATGTTATTTGGTCAATGTATGTTATGTTGTCAATTTTTATAGGGCTGACTCACCTGACGGGTAGTTGTGGCTGGCGCAGTTGAGACTTGCCGGTGTGCTCCCCAGCAAGGAGGGGAAGTCGGCCGAGTCGAGGGTGGGCTTCAGCCTAGGCATTGTGGGGTCGAAGGAAATTTCAGGGACAAACGCGTGATCAATTGTCTTTAGGGGTGGGGGTTGGAGAGGGGGTGGGTCTGGCTTCCTCCACTTGAAGGGGCTTTCGGCTGAAATAATGGGCACTGAATTGGTGTTGGTGTTCGTTTTATAATTGTCATCGAAAAAGAAGTCATCCTGGGCAGCGACAACATTTGTCGATAAGCTGTTTATGGTTTGCTGGAGCTTATCTTTCTCCACGTTGGACTTGAATGATGATACTAGATGGTTCACTACCCTCTCACGCTTCACCTTGGACTTGTCAACTCTGTTGAAGATGGTCAATGTGAAGAAAAAGGAGACAAAAGCAAATAATAAAACCCAGACCAGGAATCGGCCCGACTGCTTTGATTTGCCACGCTGAAGGGTACCAGACCGGAAAACTTGGAGGACCATTTTATCAAGATAAAATACAAGTCTTTACAAAGTTCTACCATGAATTGTAAAACCAAAAAAAGAATTTTTTCTTAAAAAAATATTTTTTAAATTTTATTTTTTTTCTTCAATAATCACACTTTATCACTAACTTTAAAAGTTTACAAGAGTTTGGTATGGGCCCAAGAGATAACAGAATACTGGCCTTT
>BRYC01000415.1:50189-65838 GCA_030267985.1 Parmales sp. scaly parma | reverse complement strand
GGGGGGGATGTTTTGGATTAGAGTGAGCAAACATAATCGTGGGACACATTGAGATAAAAATTCCTTACCTGGTCTCCTCGCTTGTGCCGCGCCGCCGCTCCGCCCTGTACCTACCCCTGGGGGGGGCGGCGGGGGGGGGTGGGTAACCTCTAAAAACTTTTGTTCGGCCAGACGCGGACGAGTTCTAAGTGGAAATATCAGGGGAGAAGATCGGGTGGGGAGAGACACGAGAATTAAAATTGAAAATTACTGCGAGGGTTATTGAGTTCAAGGGAGGAAAAGCTGCTGTTCAAAAAAACACTGGGTCTTACACTCTGAACAAGTTGAAATTTTGGAAGTTAAATTGAAACCTTTTTTTTTTTTTTTTCCTCCACACGTGCTCCAGCCACACGTTGAAGTGTACAGACGATGGCTGAGGTTTCGATACCGGTGTGCGAAACTGTCTCCCTAGCTATAGAGCCTCCTGACGTAGAGAATGTTGGTCAACTTGTCACTTCCGCAAAAAACACATCCAAGAACAATCCAAGAACTCTCAATAAGGGCGATTACTCTAATCTTTTTACCTTCGTTATCATGTTGATTGGGATAGCTCTCTCATCAACTTCCACTTCCGCTTTCTCCAAATACATCCTGCCTCTTGGATTGTTTGGGTTTGCCGGAGGCATCACCAACTGGTTGGCAGTAAAGATGCTATTTGACCGCATCCCATTTCTCTACGGTTCTGGTGTGATACCACGCCAGTTCATTGCGATCCGTACAAACGTGAAGGATACAATAATGGCAACGTTCTTCGATGAGTCCTACCTAACCCGCTACCTCAACGAGCGCGCTTCCGCGCTTGCTTCTTCCGTTGATCTCTCCTCCATGATTCGCAACAAGGTGAGTGAGCTAGCACAGCGCAGCAGCTTAAGGCACAGCACCTCTTCATCACAACTAATTCATTCATTACATTACGCATAATTTGCTTCGCTTCGCTTCAGGTCAATGACCCATCGTTTGACTCCAATTTAGCCAAGAAACTGAATGAGCTAGCGGCCAAACCAGAAGGAGCCATGATCACGATGCTCGCGGGCATGTTTGGCTCTGTCGAGCTCATGATCCCTCAGCTCAAGCCCATAATTGTTTCCCTTGGGGAAGCGATTGTGTCAGAGCTCACCTCCACCTCCTTCGACATCACTCAGTTCATCACTATAGAAAAGATCAAGCAAGAGCTCGACTCGCTGATGGAGGAAAAATTGCAGGAGCTAACTCCCGAGATCGTAAAGCTGCTTCTTGAGCAGGTGAGTGAGCGAGGATGACGAGCATTCTCGTGATGAATCCCGCGAAATGGCTACGGAAGGCAACATCCACTACTGAGAGCTAACCCACTCACTCGATTCGTTTGGCTCGCTCGCAGGTCATCAGAGAGCATCTCAGCTGGCTGGTCATTTGGGGCAACGTTTTTGGCGGTCTTATTGGATTAGTATCAACAGCAGCCGGCTATGGGCATGAAAAATAGGAATTTAAACATATCCAGACATATTATCCAATTTTTACACAAATTTCAACTTCTCGTACCTCGCCACGACCTTCCGCTCGTCGACCAAGAGATCGGCAATCTCCTTAAGCTGATCGCTCTTGATCTTGAAGGCCTCCAACACGTGATTTTCTCCTCTAACCTTTTCCAAAGCATAGTCCAACTTTCCCAGCACCTCGTTATCCCTATTCTCAATCGTCTTGACCCTGTCAATGTACAGCGAGTCCCCCCCGCTCGGCGGCATGTGGAATCTGAACGCGCAGCCGTTCCTCCCGAACGAGCTTTCCTCCCTGACGTCGCAGCACGTCCACCTCTTGAACCGGTGGCTCATGCACTTGGTCGTGACCATCTTGTTGTCCTTGGCTCCCGGGCAGCTCTTGGGGCAGCTAACCTTGTACTCCCCGCTGTGGAACGGGCACGCCGAGTCGTGGTTCTGCGTCTCCAGGTAGAACTCCTGGCAGTACCTGCACTCTATGCTCTTCATCTTGTGCGTTTGGAGGATCGTCTTCCGAACGACAGGCAGCTTATCCCCCCCGTACTTGCTGGTGACGTTCTCCCGGCGCTCCAGGTCGTCCCTGGTCTCCGGGTACAGTCGCCGTAAGTCCAGCTCCTGCTTGATCATCTTGTACTTGAGCTCGAACGCCTGCTTGTGCCCCTTGTGCCAGAGCCAGAACCTCACCCAGCCTTCGTACACCAAGCCGAGCAGCTTCCTCCTCGACTTCTGGAAGATCTTCTGCCCCAGCGCCGACCTGTACAGCCTGAGCAGCTCGTTCCTCTGCGCCGAGCGAAGAAGGTGCCGAACGAATTGGGTGGGTTAGCTCTCAGTAGTGGATGTGGGTGGCTGTAGCGAATTCGCGCACTCATCGCGAGAATGCGCCGTCTTCCGAAAGGCTCACTCGCTTCACTCGCTCACCTGGTGCTTCTTCCACCTTGCCTCCATGTGCTTGATCTTGGACTGTGTGTCCTGCTCGTTGACGAGCAGGAGCTCCATCAGCCGCATCATGCGCCTCTCGCACGCAATGATCTCGGCCTTGTTCGCAATGATGATTGCCAGCGTTCTGAAGTACAGCTCGTGGAGCCGCTTGTGCAAGTTGTGGGTGAGCCACCTTTGGTGGAACGCCGTGACGGCTCGCGTGTCCATGAATTTGCACTGTTACAATGGAGGGTTAGTTTTTTTAATTTGTATTGTATGGCTTTGCGCTTGGCGCTTGGCAGGTTTTGTTTTTATGGCTCGCTTCGCTCGCCACTCCACTCACCTCCTTCTCGAGCCTCTCCTTGACCTTCAATCTCTTCTCCACCACCAGCAAGCACCTAGCCTTCCACGTGATGGCCTTCTCGTTCGCCACCACGCACATGTTGCTATGGTCCCTTTCCTTCTTCGCCACAGCCCTCATCCTGAGTTCCTCCTTCCCCTTGCTCTGCCCGTAGAGCTGCAGCTTCTTAACGTTCGTCTGATGCGTGAATAGCTCCTTCTCGACCTCCTTCGCCTCCTCCTCTTCCTCCATCCACTCCATCTCCCTGCTCGCGTGCTTGACCAGTGCCTCCTGCCTGCTCCGCTCCCACTCCTCCGCCGCCCTCCTCTCTGCCGCTTCCCTCCTCTGTTCCGCCCGGCGCTTCGCCTTTGCTCTGCGGCGAGCCAGGCGCTCCTTCCGCCGAGCTGACCGCCCTTGGGACAGTTCCTCGGCGTCCAGTTCCTTTGCCGCGAGCTTGAGTTTCCAGATTTGGTCGGCCTGCATTATGCCGAGCGAAGAAGGTGTGAATACGAAGAAGGTGCGAATACGAAGAAGGTGCGAATACGAAGCAAGTGCGTTTACGAATACGAATACGAATTGAGTGGAATAATAATAATATAATGTTAGTTTAGGAGTGTGGCTCATTGTTGTGTTCATCAAGGATCGCTCGCAGTATTTCGCTCGCTCTCGCTCACCTCCTGCCTTAATTCTATTGTTGCTTCGTCGTCCGCCGAATCGTCGCTCTCCTCGCTGCTGGCCGAGTTGCCGTTGCCGTTGTCATCGTCTTGTCCATCGCTAAGGTCATCCCCATCCCCATCCCCATCCCCACCCCACAAATCCATCTCCGCCTTCAACAACTCGAGCTGCTCCTTCTTCTTGTCCGCCGCCCTGAGCGCCCCCGCCAGCTCATCCTCGTGCTTCATCGCCTCGCACTCCTTCTTCATCCTCCCCCTCTCCGCCGAGCTCTTCTTGAGCTGCGCGCGCCGATTCTCCTTCTCAGTCGGCCCCCCCAGCTCCTCCTGGCTCTGGAACACGTTGTACTTGCTCTCCGCCGCCTTCTTTTCAATCTCCTCCTCCTTCATAAACAGCTTCATGTGCTGCTCCTCCCCCCCCATCCCCCTCCGCTCCCGCAGCGTCAGCTTGAGCTCGTCCCTGTAGAACCGCCGGCCGAATGCCTCCTCCTTGGCCAGCAGCCCGACCATCAACGACTGCCGGGCCTTCTCCTTCGCCTCGCGCTCCCGCCGCTCGATGTCCATCTCCAGCTCGGCGGCGGCTCTCTTCGCCTGCTCGAGCCGGTCGGCGTCCTGCGCTGAGCGGACGCCCCACGTTTCGAGTCTGGGATGGGGGGGGGGGGTTGTTGAATTAGTAGTGTTGGGTAATGTTGGTAGTGTTGGGTAATGTTGTTTAAGTGTTGCATAGTGTTGCGTTGTGTTGTGTTGTGGCTCGCTTCTCTCGCCGCTCGCCGCTCACCTCTCCCTCAACTCCCGCTTCTTGGTCATCCACCACCTCCTGAGCACGCAGTAAATATCGTACTGCATGTGCTTCGGCTCCGGAAACACGATCCCCGTATTCTCCTCCGCGCGGTTCTTCGCCTCCGTTCCGGCAACAATCGTCGACTCGCTAACTTCGCACATGAACTCGTGGACGAACTCGTTCATTACGAACTCGAAGGTTTGGGCGGTGGCGATCTTGGAGCGCTGGGCCTGGAGCATGGACAGGGTTTCACCTTCGGCCTGTTTGGCCATTTCGACGATGAAGGACTTTTTCAGGGGCCGTTTCACCTTCATTCGGAATCTAGCGAGCGAAGCGAAGCGAGCCATTAAAAACATTTATTAGTCACGTTCACGTTCACCTTCACTTTCACGTTCACATTTACATTCACGCCCACTCACCTAATCTTCTCCCACTCACTCATCATCGTAGGCTTCTTCCCCACCCCCGTCCACGTCAGCTCCTTCATCTTCCTGTCCCGTTCCTCCTTGGCCAGCGACCCCTCGACCCTGTTCCGCAGCTCTGCCTTCCCAATCGCCTTCTTCATGAACTGCCTAGCGTCCGCAACGGCGCTCAGAACGTTGCTGTGCAACAGTTCCTCCTCGTGTGCGATGCTCCGCCTGTGCAATGTGCAATGCGCAATGTTGGGTTAAAAATTTTCTTTTTTCGCTTCGCTTTGCTCGCTCGCTCACCTGTACTCGTCCATCTCCCTCATGAACTTGTCCTCCACCCCCATCCTCCACATCTCGTCCTCCCCGATCTTCTTCTCCGCCTTGTAATACGCTTTACTGTACGCCTCCTCCCTGGCCATCCCGACCATATTCGCCTGCTGCCACCCCCGCTCCATGTTCATGCACTCGTGGATGGGCAGGTAGAGGCGGGCGGAGAGGGCCGCCTGACCGGTCGGAGTCGCGCCAAGGGGGAAACCGACGCAGAGCATCTTGTCGTTCTCGCGGTAGAAGAGGACGCGGCGGGGTCCGAATCTGAAAAATGACAAAGAAGATTTTTTGAATAAATGGATTTAGTTGCAACTAGTGCATGATACATGGTGCCTGGTGTTGCTGGCTCGCAGTATTTCGCTTCGCTCGCGTGCGCGTGCCACTCACCTTGTCGGAACTATTTGCCCCCGCACCCTGTAGTGCATAATGTCAATCATGTCCTGCGTCTCCTTGAGCAGACTCTGCAGCTCATTCGCCCTCGTCCTCGCCCTCCTCGCCCTTTCACTCAGCGCCCTGGTCTTCCTCTCTTCCTTCATCCGATGCCTAAGAATCGCCCTAACCTGCTCCCCCAAATCCCTCACAACGTCTTCCGCCTCCTCCGCGCTCCCCTCAACCCCGCACCGCGCCAAATCCGTCATCTTCTTATCGTGCTGCGCGACCTTGTAAATCTCAACAACCTTCCCGTGCTGCTCTGTCGCCTGGTCGATAATCTTCATTCTCCCCGAGCTGTCCTGCAAGTCGTTCCCCACTTGCCGGAGCTCCACCTCGAGCTTGAACACCCGGGCGTGGAGGTACGTTAGCTGGTTGGACATCTGCCCTCGCTCCGCAACGACTTCGACGCGGTAGTCTTTCAGCTCCCGGATCCGCTGCCTGAAGGAGTTTATTCTAGCGATGGCGTGTAGCAGGTCTGTGAGCGAAGCCCAAAGCGAGCCGAGATGTGGGTTGGAAATGGAAATGAAAAAAAAAAAATTGGGGAATTGGAATAGTTGTGTTTCGCTTCGCTCGCGGCTCGCTTTGCTCGTTTCTCACCGTGAAAGGCCGCCTCACTCTTAACCATCTCCGCGCGGAACGTCGGCGGGTTAAAACTCGCGTAGAACATATCAAAATCAACCTTCGCCTGCATTTGGTGCAGCGGATCAATTTCCTTAATCTCCTCAATTTTCTTCTCCTTCAAATCGCTAAGCTCGCGGTCAGTCCACTGAACGCCTTGCCGTACGACCCCCTGGTCCTTGAAGTAGATCTTGTGCCGCCTATCGAACTCATAGATCGCCTTAACGTCCTCGTAGTCGTAAAAAACGTTCCTAGTAAGGCTCATCTCCCTCCGCTCCTTCTCCAGCCTCGCCCTTTCATTCTCCACCCTCCTAAGATGCTTCCCGTCCTTAAACTTAAAGCTACTCTCGTTCGCCCTATGCAACACAACGTCCGCTACCATACTCGGATCCTCCCCACTCCCAATCCCCTTCTGCTGCCCAACTTCCTCATCGGTCTTCGTCAGCTCCTTCCCGCAGTCCAAACACCGCAGCCCCTTCCCGTAGCAGTCCCCCCAGTTCCGCACCCGGAGGTGCTCGCACATTGGAGCCTTGTGGACGGCCCTGTCGAAGTTCTTTATCTTTATTGTTGCCTTTAGGTTCGCCGTTCGCTCGCTCACGGCCGCTAGAACCTGCTGGTTTTTTATTTCGACGGTTTTTTTGTCCTCCTGCGAAGCGGAAGCGAGCCCCACACGAATTCCATTAATTTCCATTATTTCGCAATTCCACACACACACATCAAGCCTCGCTTCGCTCGGCGCTTCGCTCGCCACTCCACTCCTCTCACCTCCTCCTGCTCCGCCCTCTCCCTCGCGCTCTCAATACTATTCTTCTTCGCGTCCGCCGTCCTCTGGTCCGCCGCCGCCTTCCAAATCCCCGTGCAGTCAACAACGGCCTGACTAACAAACTCAGCCTTCCACCTCCTCTCCGCCTCTCTCTTCGCCTGGCTCATACTAACCTTCTGCGCGTCCCCCGTGATCCCCACCCTCAGCTCATGATAAACGCTCTTCACAGTGAGCTGAACGATGGCCTTGATCTTTGGCGTTTTCACCTTTTTTATCGCCTGCTCCGAGCGAGGCGAGGCGAGGCGAGGCGAGGCGAGGCGAGGCGAGATTGTGCGCATTTTTAACGAAGCACGAGAGCAGTGAGCGAGCAAAAATATTAGTATAGCAATTTTCGCACGGAGCTTCGCTTCGCTTCAAGAACCGCACTATTTTTAATTTTTTTCGCAAGGCTTGCTCGCAGTATTTCGCTCGCTCACCTCCTCCTCCGCCGTCAATCTCGCCCTTTCCAGCGCCGCATCCCTCGCATCCTCAAACTGCTCCGCTTCCTTATCCGCCGCCTCCCGCCTTTTACGAGCCTCCCGCTCCTGCCGCTTCAAAGCGTCCCGGGAGTTCTTCTCGGCGATTAGACGGAGACGCTCGTTCTCGAGGTGGGTCTCCTGGGCACCGGAGTCGACGTTCTGCTCGTGGCTCACGTAGTACCGGACTTCGCGAAGGTCCATCTGAAGCCCGAGCGAAATTAAGCGAGGCGTGTGAGTGTATATTTATTATTTTATTTTTTATTTCCACCTTTACTCCGTCGCGTCACTCACCTTCAACACCTCCCCAATCGGCTCGTTATCCCCCCCCAGCCTCTGCACGCTATGAAGAATATGCGGTTTTGTCCCGTTCTCAACCCACGTAACAACGCACTTCTCCACCCTCATCTGCTCCCAGCTCTGGCTCCCCACGTCGAAGATCTCAATGTTGCTTCCTTCGATGCGCTCGCTCTCCGTTATGATCGCTAAGTACTTGTCCCTCTTCCGCTTTTCGTACGCCGCGGCGCTGTCGGATAGCTTGAGTTCGTGCTGCTGTTTTTTCGTCAAATTGCGTCGTTTCTTGGCCACCAAGTCATTAGCATTGTCATTATTATTATTGCTCATCTCCTCCTTCTCCTCCTTCGTCAACCCCCCCTTCGCCTCCTCCTCCCTATCCCCCTCCTCCTTAATCCTCAGCAACTCCTCCTTAACCAATTTTATAAAAACCTCCTTCGGATACCTACTGGAGTACCCGCTCGCCCCCCCACTCTCCCTACTCCGTTTCCCCACTGTCATATTCGCCCCCATCGCCCCCTTCTTCCCCTTACTCCCCCCACCACCACCACCACCACTCTTTTGAAACACCCCAAACAGCGCTCCGCTGTCCCAGAAATTCCCCTTGGCCTCCTCAGCGGAAATAAGCTCCGTGATCAAATTCGCGCTGCGGAGCTTACCCTGCTTCTCCTCGATACGGATTTTCTTAACGTAATCGGATAATACCCGACCTGTTTCCACGTCGGTTATTTCCAATGGAGCGAACTGCTTCTGGTAGTAGTTGCCGCGCTCGACGACGAAGTGCTCTGTGGAGTCGGTGGACGAGCTCGCGAATTCGAATCTGAATTGAATTGAATGTTGAATGAGTTATACGCAACTGTAACAGTTTTTGTTTTTGCAATGGTGTTGCTGGTTCTGGCTCGCGTGGCTCGCAGTACAGTATTTCGCTCGCCTGTTAGCTCACCTGTACGCCAACTCCTGACACCGTATCGTGTACGTTACCTCCTGCTTAATCTCCCCCGTCTCACTATCCGCCAGGTTCCTAACAACCTTAACCTCGCTCAAATTCTTCAAGCTCGTCCCAAGCTTAACCGTAACCCAGTCCGCCGGATCCCCCTGACTCGCGTTCCCGTTCGAGTCGACCCGTTCTGGGCACCGCTTCGTTACGAGGAAGTTTATTGTCCAGACGGCGAATTTTGGGAGGGTTACCGAGCCCATTAGGTAGCCGGCGTGGGAGGAGGAGAGGCCGAAGCCCTGCCTGTTTGGGTCGGCGTCTGGGGGTACGTTTGAGGGGATTGCGTCTGAGTCTGCCTCCTCCTCAACGTTGCCGTTGACGTTGTCGTATCCATTATCATTGCCATTATCATTGCCATCCATAATGCTCGGGAAACTGTCAATACTCTGAAATTGACTCGCCCCCACCCCCACGTTCTTAAGCCTCTCCTTCATATTCTCGATCTTCTTGATATTAATCTGCGCCTCGTCGCTGCTATACCACTGATCAACGTCCCTAACAAACTTCCCCTCCCTCCCCTTCCACCACTCGATGCTTCCCGAGTGCTGCTCATCGACAACGTCGAGCTTGCACTTTTTGTTGTAGAAGGCCTGGACGGCCTCGATTAGGTCGTGCTGCTGGTTGGAGGAACGGGCGAGCTTTAGCCGGGAGGAGGCGCCGGCGAGGCGGGTCAAAAGACCTTCGACTTGGACCTTCTCGTTGGCCATTCGTTGTTGTGCGAACCTGTGTGTGGTATAGTTATTTTTTGTGGTAAGTTAATTATTTTGTTCCCATTTTCCCATTTCCCATTTGCCATTGCACAATCAACACTCAACACTCACCACACCCCGTGATCCATCTTCCTGGCCTCCTTGTGTGCCAGCAGCGCCGGCTTCGCCTGCTCCCTGATAATCTCCAGCCTGCTATGGTGCTCCAAAACGCTCATCGTCTGCGTCGGGTTGCTGTAAAAAGGATCCATGATCTTTCCAATCTGCCGCCCGACGACCATTGGCGGGGGGAGGAGCTCACCGTTCTCGGCTCCGGGTGCAAGATCGTCCTTCAGCTTTTTGTGGCCCTGCCGGAGCACGGATAGCTCGGCAGCAACCTGCATAACATAATGTCAGTTGTTGTGTTCAGTGTTAGCATTTATTTCACTTATTCACTTACCTTCAAGTTGTGGCTCTCGACCCTTTTGACCTTTGCCGATAGTGCTTGCTCCTTGCGAGACAGCTTGGTCAGCTCGCCGGCAAGCGACCGAGCCCGATCCTTGCGCATGTGCGTCGCGGTGCGCTGCTCCGGCGTCGGGTCCCGCCGAGGCGGGCCCTGCTGGACGAGCAGCAGCCGGTCCATTTCGGCCTGGTTTTGTTGGAGCTCCGTCGCCAGCCTCGACTTGAGCTGGGCAACGTTGGCCGCCTCGTCCGTGAGCGACATTGCCTCGCCCTTTAGCGTTTGGTACAGGTCCTCCTTCGCGCCCACTTGCGCCTCGCTGTCCATAAATGCGATGCGCTTCTCCTCGTAGGCCGCCTGCTGAGTCCGCTGAAACAGGTCCACCTCAAAATCGTCCACTCCCGGCATGTTGTTGTTTTTTCCACTACTGTTGCCCTCATCATTGTCGGCATAACCATTGTCGGCATAAGCAAACTCCCCCTTCTCGCTAGGCACGGCGAAGATGCCCAGATCCTTCCCCGTCGGCAGCAGCATCTTGCTGCTGACGCTCGGTCCCACGGTCTGCTCCTCCTTCCTGGCGTAGTCCCTCTTCCTCAGCTCCTCCTCGTCCAGCTCGAGAACCTGCCGCTGCCGCCGGGACGTCTCCTCGTCCTTGATTCGGTGGACCTCCGCGGCGTCGGCCCTGTATTCGACCTCCTTAGTCTTCCAGTAGTTCTCGGCGAAGTCGCGCTTGATCTTTAGTTTGGCTTCGGCTTTTGCAAGAGCCTTGTCTTCCTTTTCTTTTTTCAGTCGTATCTGCAAAATGATAAATGATAAATGATTTAATTGTAAATGAAATTAGTTGTGGCTCGCCCGCTCGCCCGCTCGCTCACTGCTCACCTTCTCGTCAACCTCCAACTGCCTGCGCGTCAAAAAAGCCTCCATCTCCGTCGCCCTCTCGTCCGCTTCCTGGTCCACCTTCAACTTATGCGTAATCTCAGCCGTTGGCTGCCCCTCCCTAATCTGCTCTACGTTAACCGCCCTCTTGACGAGCTCCACCGCCTGCAGCTCCTTCAGGCTCGCCCTCGTCTGCTTGATGATGGTCGCGTTTCGCGTGGTCTCCTTGTCCTCCCGCGCGATCCGAGCCATGTTGAGCTTCTTGTTCTTGGCCGCCTTTCTAAATCCAGGCTCGAACATCCCCCCAACCTCCCCCCCCAGGCTCACCAGCTCCTTCCCAATCGCCTTCCCGATCCCGAACAGCCCCGCCCCCACCTTCCCCACCGTGATCTCCCCCTGCTTGTTGGTGCTGATGGTGTCCATCTTGTCCGCGAGGCGGGACCCTGCCACTACGTTCAAGTCCTCCTCGCCAAGGCCCTCCTGCTTCTTCTCGGCCTCGCGCGCGAGTAGCACTTCCATCCGCTCCACGCTGAACTGACCGGGGGGTTTGCCCCGCTGCAGCCATTCCAGCCGGAGCTCTCTTTCTCGCGAACTCTCTGATTGCATGTTGGTAAAAGTTTGGTGTGGTGTGGTGTGGTGTGGTGTGGTGTGGTTCGGTGTGTGTGGTTCGGTGTGGTGTGGTGTGGTTGTGGTTGTGGTGTGTTGTTTCTAACTATTGAGTATTGATAAGCTACAAGCTTATTGGGGTGCTTTTGAAGTGAAGGGGAAAGCAAAAGCAAAATGAACTTGAAACTAAGTTGGCGGCATGGTTTATAGTTTTGCCTGCTGGTTATTGGTTGGCTTCTTATGATGGTTGTGCCCCAATGCTGCTGCTGTATTATGGTTTATCTATGGTGTCTGTGATTTGATTTAGAACAGAGTTGTTTTTGCAAAAGGCAAAATCTAAATCACCAAAAAAATAATTTGAAAAATGAAATGTATTTTTTTCACTCCACATCTCTCAAACAATCCATAATGTCCATCTTCAACTCGGTGGACGTCCACTTTGCCGCTTCTCAAAATGTAGGGATAAAGTTTAAGTGGCAAAAGGGTCTGTTTGTAGTCGATGGATTTACTGACAACTCCCCGGCCCAACAATCCCAGAAAATAGGGTTGAACTTCAAGCTAGCCAAACTGAACGGGGTTGAGCTGAAGGGCCGGAGCCAGAACGTTGTCATCAAGATGATGAAGGGCTGCATGGACCAGAGCAGGGTGCTGACGTTTGTGGAGGAGAAGGTGTTGCCCAGGCCTGTGCCTGTGCCAACATTGGACAACAGTAAGGTTCCCCCCAAACCACCCCCATCCATCCCATCCAAATCCCGCTCGCGGTCCTCGTCCCCTTCCTCCTCCACCCCAGCCCGGCGGAGACGAATTGTGTACGAATTCGTCAAAACCGTCTACAATAACTACCTGTCCGAAGCTTTACAATTAGCGGCTGTTGCCATAACACGAAACAACGCAACTCGTCGAATCCAAACGGCTTGGCGGGGGAAGAGTGCTCGGCGAAGATATCGTGTCGCCCTTCGCAAACACTACCATAATAATTGCGCATTGTGAGCGAGCGAAGCGAGCGAGCTTTGAGGAAGACGAGAACACTCGCGATGGCTACCGACATAATGGTTACATCCACTACTAAACTAGCCCACTCACTCAATTCGTTTGACTCGCTCGGTGCAGCATCCAAGCGATTGCGAGGGGGAGAAGGGCTCGGAGAAGGGTGCGGATTTTGAAGCACGGTGTGAAGATTTTTCGCGCCGCCACCGCCATCAACGGGCGGAGCAGAATGCTGCTGGCGGCAAAAAAATATTCCGTCATACTGCACCTGCACAGGCAGAAAGTCCACCAGTCAGCGGTCACCATCCAGCTGTTTGCAAGAGCGAGCTGCGCCAGGAAAGAGTATTCGCGACTTCTGAAGCTCGCTCTTGAGCTCCAGCTCAGGAGAAACGCCGCCGCGATCGTTATTCAAAATTTTGCGAGGAAAAAAAACACTATGAGCTTCTTCAAGTTTTGGAAGCAACTGGCGAACGAGATGAGTACGATTATAAACAGCAAGTTTGCGAGACGGTTGTTGGCTATGTGGGGGCTGGTCAGGCACGTTCGAGCGGCTAACAGAATCTGCGGCTGTTGGAGAGTGTGGTTGGCGAGGAGAAGGTTGGGAATGTTGAAGTTTGAATTCATGGAGGAGAGCAGAATTGCGGCTCAGCAGAATTTGCAAAATATGTACCCGATCATTTCCCCCCCGTCAGTCGATAAAAATGGAGCGGCCAATAAAATACTGTCACCAGCAGCTACAACTGCTGAAAGTAGTGCAGCAAATGATATTGGTGGGGATGGCGATGGCGATGGCGATGAAGACGATCCCAGCAGCCCTGTCGTGTGGCAACTTCGCTACTCTCCCCACAACAAGGCCAGCATCCAAGGAAACGAAAACTTCATTCCCGGGTCGCAAGAGTTTAGAAAAACGGAGGAGCAGCGGGCCGAAGAATTGAGGCGGGAGGAGGAGGAGGAGGAGAGGCGGCTGGACCAGGAGAAGAGAAATTTAGAGGAGGAGTTCAAGGTGGGGAGGGAGCATGCCGAGACGAAGATGAAGGAATTTGTTGCGAGGAGTTTTCAAGCGATAGGTAGGGGAAATTGCGCTCGCAAAACTATTCGCGCCAATGTTACTCTCGTAAAAGCAGGTCGCATCGCAGTGGCGAAAATCCAACGGAGGAAGAGGGAGTTGGAGGCGGAGGCGGAGATGAAGATGAAACATGAAAGGGTCTTGAAAATACAAACAAGAGTTCGGGTGTTGTTGGCTCGTAAGAAGGTGAGGAGGGTGAGAGAGGAGAGGCTCGCTTTTTTGACTGAGCTGATGGAAAGCGAGTTCTCCTACAAGTACGTTAAGGAGTTTCGAAGCGTTGAGGAAACTGGGGGAGGAATAGTAAATGATTTTGATTATGATAATGGTAATGCGGACGTAAAAGATGCAGACGCAGACGCAGACCCAAATGTAGATGACGCGGGCAGCAATGACAACAACAGGAAATGGCTAAAAATGTGCACGGAAGCATCTAGGCCGCCACACGGGTGTAAGTTTAGTAGTAGCAGAGGGGGGGCGGGAGCGGGGTTAGGAAGTGGGGAAGCCGGCCGATTTAAGTTTTTCGAGTTGAATTTTTAGAATATCATAAGTGGAAAAAAACGCGTGTTTTGTTGACGTAGGAGCGAAGATCGGCCGTGATGGTGAGCTGGTTGGTTTCGAATTCCTGCTCGAACGTGTGCTTGAGCTCTAAGTCTCAGCATCCCAGATCTTCATCGTTTTATCGTAGTCGGCACTCACAAGAACACGCCCGTTGGCGGAGTATGAGACGCTAGTGAGGAGAGAGGTGTGAGCCTCGTCAATGCTCTCCACCAAGCTTCCATCGGCAGGGTTCCAACATTTGATGGAATGATCGGCACTTCCGGAGCAAAGAAGTTTGCAGTCGGGAGAGAATGAGAGGGACGCGACGGAGCTGTTGTGGCCCTCCGACGTGCGCTAAAATGAATCTCAACCTTGCGCGACCCGAATCCCTTCTCGACCAAATTGAGGCAGCCACGGCAAAATCAAAGGTAACCGTGTCGCGACACCACCAGTCAGTCTCCAGCACCCTGACCAAGCTCGAAATCGACCACAAAACGGAGGTTTCACCGTTCGAGAGCAGCAACACCATGCATAACGTCGACATCGTGATAATCAGCAAGAACGAGAACAAAAAAGTTGCCATTGGTTTCAACAAACCGAGCAACTACGTGCAATGCAACGGACGAGACACTGGGACGACTGGCGAAAGGCGAGAGAAGCCAAAGCAACACACGCAAAGAACTTCTTTGCTCAAATTGAATCATTATTTACTAACCAGTCTCTCCTACTACACATTATTCTTCAGAAAATCCACTACCGCTGGTTGGTCCATCCCCAGACGGAGGCATAATAATTGAAATCCTTCCTTCGAATTCTTACTGCTAGGAAAAAGACAATTCAATCGCACCCAGAACGGATCTTCTTCTACTGTTTCGACCAGATAGGAACTCTTCCCTCTCCCGCATACCCCCCTTTTTTCCCCTACCTTCGCCCTCTCCCTCCCCCTCTCCCTCCCCCTCTCCCTCACCCCCCCCAATCTCGCCCAGCACCCCTTCATCCTCCCCCCTCGGCAACAATCGCCCAGGTATTCGCTCGATCAGCTCTTCCGTTAACCACCCTGGCGGAGACGCGTGCCAGTCGTTCCAGTTCTCGCCCAACCACTCCTTGATTGCGTCCTCGAAGTGACGATTGTACGAGGAATGCGTGTCGAACACCTGCATTTTGATCTCGTCCTCATCACTGCGAAATAGCGCCTCGTTATACTGTTTCCCCGTCATGAAACTGTAGAAAGTTCGCCGTAACTCCTTCTCGCTACCAAACATCAAGCCCAAAAGCGCAACAAACCACAACAAAAGCAACACCATTGCAATCGTCATGTAGTCCTCCTCCTTCACAAATCTCTCTCCATCATCTTCCTCTATGTGCCGCCCAAACTCCTCCTTCAACTTTATCGCCCCGAACACGCTCGCCTGGGTCCACACCATGTTCATCAGCCAGTAGAATCCGCCCATCTCGTACGGATGCCGAGCGTGCAAAAACCCTGTGAAATCACATATCACCTTCACCGTCACGCGCTCAAGAATACTGGTAGCCAAACTGGTCCCTCGTGGGAACGGCAACCAATACCTGAAGTCTCCCCTCACCACCTTGAACATCAAGTACGCAACCATTTCACCTCCCAGCACGCTAATAGCAAGTGTTTTACCTCCAACCTGAACCAGTATCGCCATCTCCAAGCTCTTCCCCAGCAGCTGACAGAAGCTCAGTAAGTACATGCTCCACTTCACGACCACCAGCCTCAGACCATGCAGCGGCACAAACCCGTAGAAGATCTTGCCAGTGCGTCTGAAGCGAATGGGTTAGTTTGCATTAAATTCGCCTCACTCCAACGTCCCCCCCCCCCCCCCCCCCCCCCCC
>BRYC01000415.1:26702-40783 GCA_030267985.1 Parmales sp. scaly parma | reverse complement strand
GGGCGAGCAGCTGAAGAATCTGCTGGAGTTGCAGAATCTGCTGAAGTTGCTGAAGTTGCTGAAGAGGGAGGTGAGACGACCCAGTTCAAAGAGTCCTCCGATGGGCTTAGGACGCCGCGCAGGGGCATGACTCAAGGATGAAGGATGAAGGATGAAGGATGAAGGATGGCTGTGTGTGTTGTTTCAAGTGTTATGTCCAGTCAATGTCGATAAATAACGCAATTTGTTTTTTTGACGCCCTCTAAAAATTTACGATGACACCACGATTAAAACACAAAGATCTTGGTTTCTCAGCGCTCTTCTCCCCAAGTGGCCACTAATACACGATGATGTTGTGGGTGTTGTTGCCCGTTGCCGTTAGCTCCGCCTGCTTTCAAAATCCTTAAAATCTATTCTTCCACGTGCCTTCTGGGTGCCTTCTGGGATGGGCCAATTTCCACGCCTCTCCAGACTCTCTCAAAACTGAAATGCCATTCTCTCGGCCGCCTTGAGTTTTCTATTCTAGACAGTGTAATCGTCAGTGTTGGTGGCGGCGGCATAGATGATGTGTAACGACTTTTCATCCTGTCCACGAGTGGGAGGAAGATATCTGCCCTGCCTCTCCTTGGAATTGGCTCCACTCGTTTGTTCGTCTATCATAAAGTAAACGAAATCATGAACTACACATCTACATCCAACATCTACGACCACCCTCTCCATTCAATTAATCAATTCACTCTCCTCCACCACCAAAAACTTACCTCCTCGCCAAACTAGCATTCAATTCAAAGCTGGGTGGTGGGAGTGCGTCAAGGGCGCGAAGGACGCAAGGAAGGCGCGTCTCCATCAACATCGTCGCCTCCGTCATAATAGCTCATCACCTGGTAACACTCAACAGTCTCCTGCCTCGTCTTCGCGTTTTTACTTCTCCAACTTTGTCTCTTTTGCAGCGGACAACGTTGGAGGGTGGCCACGCCAACGGCCACATCAGTTCCCTCTTTCGTGTCTCTCCGACTGAGAAAATATGGAACCCCTGCCCGATGGAAGCGGCCGAATATCCAAACCTTTGTTGTTGTTGTTGTTGTTGTTTCGGCCAACGGCGACAAGACGGTTAGATTCAACCCCAGATCCGAGAGTACACCCGCTTGGGCTTGGCGCTTGGCCGTGCCTCACCCCCATCCTCAACCTGATTCTCCACATCGTTCATCAAGTGGGGAGTTTGTGTCCTTTGCGCAAGCAACGGCGGGTACAGCGTCACCTCCGAGATCCTCTCCTTCCTATCCCCAGCCCACCTCCCACCTCCCAGTCCAGATCACCCCCACAGGATGGAAACCCATCCACAAAATCAACAACAAAGAGGAAAAAAAATTTTAAAAAAGACAAAAAAATTCAATCCGATCTTCCTTTTATTATGCTTCTGTTCCTGCTTCTGTTCCTTCTCCTTCCCCTTCCCCTAGAATCCTCCCCTCTAGAAGTTGTAGTTCCCAGCGGTTCCGTTGATGCCGTTGAAAACATACGTAGACCCTTCCCCCAACTCATACTGTCCTGTAATAATCTTCACCGCCTCCTGTGACGCCACTCCTCCCAGCACACTCCCAATGTTATGCAGCTCCCCGGCAAACCACCTCGTAACCTCGAGGCACTGCCCCCCGTCCTCCCCGTCCGCAGACCCGAAATACTTCCCGAACTGCTCCATACCCTCGAGGCCGTACTTCGCAGCAACCCTCGTTGCGAACGAGTAAACTTCCGACGCGTCAGCCGCCATCGCAAGCGACCTGCCGTCGCGACCGGGGTAGTAGCCGTGGGCGTCGAAGAACATCTCGCAGCCGCGGACGGCGAGGTAGAAGAAAATGGGGCAGTTCCTGCCGCATTTTTCAAGATGTTAATAATTGTTGGTGGTTGTTCAGAAATACATAACAACGTTGGGTGTGATGTGGATGTGGATGTGGATGTGGATGTGGATGTGGATGTGGATGTGGATGTGGATGTGGATGTGGATGTGGATGTGGATGTGGATGTCTCACCTGCAGTCCTCCGTCGCCTCGTCTCCCGTCTCGCCCAGGGACATGATGCTCATCATTAGGTCGTCCTTGATGTCGCCCATGTCCGCTCCGGCGTCAATAGTTGCGGTGTCCATTTCCATCTCGGCCTTGAAACTCCGCGAGGACACCTCCCTGAGGTTGTAGGCGTTCTGGCAGAACGTCTTCAGATAGTCGTCCGTGACGATGCTATTAGATCCACTGTCGTCGAGCAAGCTCCTCATCCTCTCTAGGTCCTTCTTCGCCTGGGTCTGATAGATCTCCTGAACTCTGATGAACCCTTGGGTGCTCGCCGTCATGTCAGGTATGCTTCCGTTGAGAGGAGGAAGCCTCCTCGGGTTCTCGGGAGAGTTTACGAATTTACCAAGAGCGACACAGCACGACGCAAAGGCGTCGCTGCCATCCCCACCCTCAACCCCACCCTCACCCTTGGCCCTTGCGGTGTACCGCTCAATAATCCCCTCAACCTCGAAAGGAAAGTCGCGGTCGGTGTACGCGTAAAACGCGTTGTCAACGGCTTCGATGAAGTTGAGCTCCATCCCGGAGTTGAAGTCGGTCGCAAGTGACTGGAGCGAGGCGCATTTTTATTGGCAAATTATTAGCAAATTTCGCGCACTTTCATGGCGAGTATTCTCGTCTTCAACGAGGCTCGCTCGCTTCGCTTCGCTCGCTCACCTTGATCACCGAGACATAATCCTTCTTCTCAGATGGTGTTTTTGGCTTGGCGTTGTTTCGCTCTGGGAAGGTCTGTGTCGTGATTTGAATTTAAATTAAAATTAATTTTTGTTGAAAATAAATAGAGAAAACTGTTGAGGAAAAAAAGCATCACCAAGCCAAAGCCACCCAAGACATCAAACCCCAAACTCACCTCCTTGTACACCTCCTTCGCCTTAAGAATAATAAAAACCCACGGCACGTGCCCATGCTCCTGCCCATCAAGCACGCTCCAATCCTCCCCGTACGCATCCTTGCAGCTCTCCTTTAGCTTCGCCTCGAGGCCTTCCTCATCTCCGTTGTCGTTGTCGTTGTCGTTGTCATCGCCCCACCCACCGCCCAATCTCACGTCCCTCCGCTCCGAGTCTGGCTTCGCCTCAACGGTCCTGTGCCCCTTCACAATCGTCCTCACCGTCCCCACCAGGCCGTAAGAGCGAACGACGAGGATAGGAAAGCTTTTACCCTTACCCATCAGACCAGCTGCTGCCGTTGCTGCTGCCGTTGCTGCTGCCAACTCAACGGCCAAGGACATTGAGGCGGGAAGGTCGTTGCAGACGATCAGAGTTGTGGACAGTGTTGTGGACAGTGTTGTGGACGTAACATTAACATTCGTTGGAGGGAGGGTGGCGAGGTATGAGGCGAGACCCCCATTGGCAATAAACCCCCCAAGGCTCGTCCCCTTCCCTCCTTCGCCCTCGTGGCTAGGAGTGCAGTGGCTAGGAGTGCAGTGGCTAGGCGTGTGAACAAAATTCCCCCTCACGTCCGGATTGAGCTCGGCAAGGTTGCGCATAGCGGACTCTGCCGTGGAGATTGACTCCTGCCCGGGGGGAGGGCAAGTCAGGAAGAAATTCACAGAGGGGGAGGAGGAAGACGTCGTGGAAGACGTCGTGGAAGACGACGTCGTGGAAGACGACGTCGTGCAAGCCCCCAAGTCCTGCAAGGCTGGTGAGGAGGTGGAGATCGTGCCGTCGTCGATGACGGTGAACGAACCTACACCCGGTAGGACCAAATTCTTGACTAGCTCGACTCCTGGGGTTGACACACCTAAAAGGAGAATGTGGGTTCCCCCTAGGGCTCTTTGACCGTTTGCGCCCCAGAGACGGAGCTGGCGGTCGTATTTATCGTTGGAGGCCATTTAGAAGGGATTTTAGATGGAATCCATTCATTTGAGCAAACAAGGCAAAAATAGTAAAACTACCCTTCGAGCTGCTCCCCTGGTAAAATTAACGACAATGCCACATAATGAGCACCACAACTGGCTCAAGAAGGGTGAATGGCCCACGGTTGATAATGCGATGTCTGATAAAAACTTAGATTTGCATGTGAGAAAGTACAAGGAGAGAGATGAGCATGGACGACTGCCACATCATTGGCTCGCAGCGAAAGCTCAGACACACACACATACTCTTGCCAGTGTGGGCGTGATGTCGATTTGCTTCAATTTCGAGGCCCTCACCACACGAGACAATGATGGCGAAACTCCCATCGACATTGCCCATAGGAGTGGAGCCTGTGCTGAGATCATCGGCTTGCTCTCCCTCACTCCCGAGGAAGCTCTTTCGTTGGGTGGTAATGGGATGGACCGCTTGTACGCACCAGTGGCTTATTGGAGGAGTGAGATGCGTAAGTGGATCCAATCACGATCGTGGGCAGACTGTCACAAGTTCATCAATGAGCACGATGACGAGTTGGTGCGAGAAGTGCTCAAATCCGACAATTCTACTCTTCTTCGAAAGATTGCTTGCAACAGTCAGGATTACACCGAGTCCCTCGTGTTTCTTGCTCTTCGAATGATCCATCGGAACCCACTTTCTCTCAGTGTAATTTCCGCTGACTGGCCTGCTGGCGCTAATCTTCTTGGATTTGCCCAAAACTACAATGCTTGCCAAGAAATCATAAACGTCTTCAGCCTCACCCCCACCCACATCTCCTCCACCCCCTTCCCCACCCTCCTCCGACAACACCTCCCCAAGCAGTTCGTCGACTCGTCAATCTTCGGCCCCTACAACACCGTCTGCCAGTTCATCAAGCACATGAAGTACGATAAGGCTGAGTTGGTCGAGGTGGAGGCGGTGCTGAAGCCGATCCGCAAATGCGCAATCTGCAAGACCACCACAACGAAAGCGTGCGCACGGTGCAAAACCAGCTACTTCTGCAGCGCCGAGTGCCAGAAGTCGGCGTGGAAGAAGCACAAGAAGACGTGCAAGGCGCCGACGAGTCCACTAGCGAGTGAGGCAGAATTGCGAATCCTCCACGAGGGCATGCTCCTCCTCAACCGGTGCATCCAGGAGCCTGGAGCTGGAGATGGACCCACAAGTGTGGTATTAGACTTCTTGAGATGCTACTAACTAAATGGAATTAAAATTGTTCATGATCAGTATTTAAAGTCCAACGAGCTCCCTCACGCTTAGAATACTACTCCTTCTCCTTTGAGCCCCCCCCTCGTCTTCTAGCACTTCCACCGGTAGGAACTCGTCGTCAATCTTCATCACGTCAAACCAAGCTTCGTTTTCGACTCGCCACCTGTCTATGTTCGCCGCCACCCATGCTCTCACCTCGTCCTCAATGCCTTTTATGTAGCTCCTTCTGTTGTTGAAGGCCGCTCGAAATTTCGCCTTGTCTGTCGTGCCGTTTTGGAACAGCTCGACGTTGAACTGGGGCCCCGTTTTCATCCCGAAGAAGGTGCCCATGAAGCTCCTGTCAATTGAGGCGAAGAACAGCCCGTTCAGCACCAGCCAGACCCCGAGGCAGCACCTCAACAAGGTAGCCAGCTGCTCTTTTTTCTCACCTTTGTAGTGCGTTAGGGCGATGAAGGGCATGATTTGCGCCCAGATCATGCTCATGCTGTAGACCACCCCTCCCAATGCATACGGATGGCGGAAGTGGGTGCAACATGTGAAGTCCGCTATGACTTTCGTCACGAAGTGTTCTATACATGAATATATGAAACCCAAAATGCCTGATATTTGTATCCGGGTTTGGAATTCCTTCCTTAA
Organism: Parmales sp. scaly parma; assembly: GCA_030267985.1. Taxonomy (NCBI): domain Eukaryota; class Bolidophyceae; order Parmales; species Parmales sp. scaly parma. The sequence continues at coordinate 35,055 of BRYC01000415.1, read as the reverse complement.
CAGCTTATACAGAAAATACATTCCAACCTCGCCGAAGAAAAACTTCGCTGCGAGGTTCAAATCAACCACAGCCAAAATGGCGTAACCCAAGCTCCGGCTCAAATTGTGCAACGTGCTGATCATAGTCATGAGCAAAAACGTCCGCCCTTTCTGCCCGCTCCCGTTTTTTATGTATCCGTAGAACTTTGGTTGAACAGCGCGGTAATTTTTATCTGTGTCCAAATCGTAGGCGATCATGGCGCTCGTCAGCCCGTTCATAAAGGCGGAAACTCCGATTGAAATTATTGGCCCGCTGCTGCTCCCTAGGCTCGGGTTGAGCAGCAGCACGTAGCACTGCAGCACGCACCCGGGAATGCTCTCCGTAGCTAGTTCTGCACCTTTATTTGCGATCACTAAATAAAAGAAATTGTGCTTTTTGTGCTCATTGTGCTCGTTGTGGACGCGCCACGCATCGACGAACGGCCTCAGAAACAATATAGTGATGAGAACCTCTTTCAGCTTTGTTTTCCACCTCTTCTTCTTGTACTTCACTAGCAACACAAAAAGTTGTATAACCACGTTGGAGGCAATCATGGCGATCATCGTGTTTGCGTTGCTGTGGAGGCCATTCACCTTGTACAGGTAAATCATGTACAAATCAGTAACAGTGTCGACGGTCGTGAGCGTGATGACGACCTCCTTCATGGATGATATTGTTGTTGGTTGTAGCTTCTCCCGTACCCCTCCTGCTGCCGCTTCGTTCAGCTGTTGAAGGGCGCGGCCTGGAATGAATTCGTCGCCGACTGATGCGATGAACTTTGGGGTGAACCACTCCGGCTGTGTTCGCTCCCACTCCGCCCAGTTATCGTGCATGTAGGCGATCACCTCATCCTTGATACTCTCGGTAAAGCTGCTGTGAAACCCAAAAACCATGAAGGTCTTAACGGCTGGGTCGTCGCTGAACCGATAACCCTGAATTATTGATTGCGCCCCTGTTTTGGTCGAGTAGAAGGACCCAATCTGTTTGCGATTAATCAGGCCGAAGAACGCTATTACACTCAAGCCCCAACAGCAAGCTAGTACTATCAAGGCAATGTTGATCTCGTGGGGATTCAATTTGTTCTCTACTCTAGTGCTCGTGGAGTAGAATGAAAGCGCAACGAAGGGAAGCAACTGGCCCAGAATGCACGAGAGCGAGAAGATGAAACCTCCCATAAGAGGTCCTCCACGCAAATGGATCATGCCTTATAAAAGCAATAGTCGGTGAGCGAGGCGAGATTTGCAGTTATTGGAAATCGAGAAGACAAATTAGCAGTGATTTACAATTTTAGCGCTCACCTGTATAATCCGCCAACACCTTCACAACCATGTGGATGAGAAGCGCAGCTATGTACTTGAGAGTGCCCTCGAGGCCTGGTATGAACGGCACAAAGTCATTCCTCAGAACCTTGAACCCAATGTACGTAGCCATTTCCGCCCCCATAATCACAAAAGTCGTTGATCCACTCACGGCGAAAAACAAGGCCACGCCGATTGTTCTGCTTAGGTTGTGGAATGCAGCAAGCAGCATCATTACTAAGAAGGTGCTGCTACGCTCCAAGTTCGTGTCCTTGATGTACCCGTAGAATTCGGGAGAACTCTTCCTGTTCGACACGCTCACATCCATGTCGAAGCTGACCATGGCGCTGCCGAATGCTGTTGTCATCGTGGAGATCAGGATTGACACCAAATGGAAGGTGGCCTTCTTCGGGCTAGTAATGTACACGTAGACCTGTAGAAGTGAGCCTAGTTTGATTTTGTTTTGTGAGCAAATCCTTCATTTTCGATTTTCATTTTTTCACGCTCACATGACTCACCTGGAATGCTCTCACACGCCAACTCTATACCCTTTCCTAAGCTCATGTCCATGAGGGGGTCTAGTGTGCTAAATTCGGATTCATAGCCCGTGGCGACTCTGTAGGCGTCCACTGCCGGTTTGAGCCCCGACAAAACTATCAACAATTCCCAAATCAGCGCCCGTTTGCTCTTCTTCCTGTTCTGCAAGTATGCAAGGATTAACTGAAAGACAATTGAGGCGCCCATCATGGCCATGAGAGAGTACGCCTGCGACGTGTCACCGTTATTCATGTAGTCTCGGATCACAAAAATGTCGGTGATCATGTCGCTGAGATAATAATATTGAACAGTGTTTTGAATTTTGGGTGAGTTGGAAAGCTGTCAACGCGCGTTGCACTCCACTCCACTCCACTCTGTGCGTGTGTGTTTTACTCACCCGATGGACAAAAAAGCCCCCAAGCCCACCCTCCACTTCAGTCCTAGATTACTTTTCTTCAGTAGCTCCTTCGCGATGACGTTCATCATGGGCTCGAACCAGATGTTGTCGGCGACGAAATTTTCCAGCTCCTTGTTGTCCTTCAGCCACGAGTCTACCGCGGCGGATGGCTCCGTCGTCGTGAGGAGGAACATGGCGAACTTCTTGCCTATCCGTTCCGCACCGGCAGCACTGATTTCATCAAGCTGAGTATCTTGTGGGAGAGCCGGCTCGACCTCGACCTTGTTGTTGTAGAAGCCAAGAAATCCAGACTTCACTTTGCTGATGGTTTTTTTAATTATCTCCCTGCCCTCGCCCACATCGACGATCTTGTTCCTCAGCACATTCAGCATCATTATATCAAACTGGGGGAAAGTCGTTGCGAGAAGCTCTTCCAGCCCATTAATTTTTCCCAAAGCATGGTGGATCCTCTGGTCAATGGATTCGTCGGCATGCTTAGTTGTCAGGGCTGCTCCAAGCATCTTGAAATCGACTTTGATCTTGAAATCGACTTTGACTGTGAAGCAGTTGGGGCTGGGGCTGGGGCTGGGGCTGGGGGGAATTGACTTTGGTGCGGATACATTGAGTGCTGGGGCAAACTCCTCAAAATTCATATTCAATTTTACTTCAATTTTCAGTATTGGGATGTGTAATTGTAACAATTGTGTTGCATTGTGTGAAAATCTTTTTATTTATTCCTTTCCCACACTTTTTCTCACCCTCACTTCCCGTCAATCCCCAACAAAATATTCCCCCCACCCCCTCCACCTCCACCCCCGCCCCCTGGCAAGTAAGTAACATTCCTGTTCCTAGCCAGCTTCTCAGCGATTGCCTTTGCCGCATCAATTCTCCTGACCTCAATAATTCCCTTCCCACTTCCCTCCATGGCCTCGTTAGTAATCCTAGCCGCCTCCGCCTGTCCCTCCGCCCTGATAACCGTCGCAATCTTCTCCTGCTCCGCCTTCTCAAACAAGAAGACCTGCCTCTCGGCGTCCTGCTGAGCGACCTGCTTGCTCTCCACTGCCTTCATGTACTCCGGCCCAAAGCTCAAGTGCGTGATCGCAACGTCGTCCAGAAGCAGGTTGAAGTGCGCGGCGCGCTTCACCAGCTCCTTCTGGATGTTCATGCTGACCTCGGACCGCTTGGAGAGCAGCTCCTCGGCGTTGTACTGAGCCACTACGCTCTTGAGCACCTCATTGCCAATGCTCGGAAGAACTCGATCGTCAAAGTCAAGCCCGAGCGACTTGTAGATCTCCGCGAGCTTCTCCTTCTTGGGCCGCCAGAGAACGCGGACCTTGATGTTCACGATTTGGAGGTCCTTCGTCCCGGTGATTGAGGGGATCTCCCTGGCCTTTGTTCTCACGTCGATGATGATGGGCCGTTGGATCACCGGCAGGAGAATGTGGGTCCCCTCCAGCTTCACGTCCTCCATTATTCCGCCGCGGAGGTTGTCGAACAGAAGACCGGCGTGGCCAGCGTCCACGTTGTAGAGGCAGGAGGAGGCTGTTACAAGACCAAAGGCTGCAAGGCCTGCTCCGGAGGACATCTTTCCAACCATCGAAGCCATGTTTTTGGCCATTGTAGGGTAAAGGGGTAAGGGGTAAGGTGTAAGGTGGGATTGTTGGATGGGTGTTTCGTGTTTCGTAGAGTAAATTCAATGAAATTTTAACATTTCTGGCCACAATTTTTAGGACCATATTAGCTACAGCTACACAGCTACAGCTACAGCTACACAGCTACAGCTACACAGCTACAGCTACACAGCTACAGCTACACAGCTACAGCTACACAGCTACAGCTACAGCTACAGCTACAACTACAACTACAGCTACAACTACAGATACAGCACAATCATTATTCAGCATGGAGCCCAACGTCTACGAGCTCCGCAGTGAGTGTGAGCGCCTTGGAATTGATAATGCCGGCAACAAGGCCACTCTGGTTGCCAGGTTGGGAAAATCACGCGATGCCTTCACCCCAACTCGGTCCTCGTCTAGAAGTCGCACTCGCACTCCTTCCAAGTCCCGAGCCAGAAGTAGAACACCTAGAGCCACCCCCAAAGCAAAAGCAACCCACAAAGCAAAAGCAACCCACAAAGCAAAAGCAAAAGCAACACCCGAAACTGATGAGGACAAAGCGCTGGGAGCTTTTGCCAGTGGTAAATCGAGGCCTGGGCTATTTGAAAAACGCAGCAGCAGCAACGCCAACACCAACACCAACACCAACACCAACAACCCCCCCTTCACTTCAACCCTCAAGATACTCTTTGACCCCTCCCAGCCCTGGCTCGTATTAAACAACCAGGGCTCGTACAACAACTTCTTCAACTTCGTTCCGCTGGAATGGCGGGTCGGACCGTGGTCGAGGCTTGCAGTTCCAACCCTCCTCTTCTTCCTCTTCAAGCTCGTTTTGAGCGCCCCCTCCAAAGCAGAATTCTCCGACTTCCTACAATCCAATCCTCTCCCTGATAATTACGCTCTCCGCGCATCCCCCATCTCCAACATAGATATGTCCAAGGTTCACCTTGCCATTGCGCTCAATGGCCTTGCGACCCTTTTCCTAATTGTTAGAAAAAGCTCCCCTGCTGTTTTTGGAACCTACACGATGATATCCTGGCTGAACATCACGACCCACGCCCTCGCAACGGTTGCCCAGCAATTTCAATTTCAATTTATCAGCATCTCCCATCCCACATTCCACCTTGCGTTGAACGCAATCCGGCAATGCACGCGTTTTCCCGCTTTGGTCTCGGCGCTGATCACCTTCGGCGTGTGGAACATCGTTCTCGCCCCTTACATCTACTTCATCTTCTGCAAGGGCAGCGAGAGCAAAACGAGGTTTTTGAAGTGGAATTTCAGCTTCTTTTTGATGGAGATCCATTTCTTCAATCTTCCGATTGCGGTCGCAGCGACCCTGTGGAACTTTGCGGAGTTTGGTGATGTTGACCTGTGGCTGGCGAGTGTCTTGGCGTATTTGTATGGGCTGTTGTACCTGCTTGTCTTCGACAGGATCGGAGTTCACCTGTATCCGACGTTTTCGCCCAGGAGTAGTAGGTGAGTGAGTGGGTTGGAGTGGCGTGTACATGACTGATTTGAACCATCCCTGATGAACCCCCTCGACATGGCTACATCCACTACTGAACTAACATCAATTACTCGCGCAGAGGTGTGCTTGGTTGGTTCTTTTTGGTGGGAGCATATCTTGGAATAAAAATCTTGGCCAATTTTGTGATGACCTTTTTTAAACCAAAATAATAAAAACATCTTCAAATTATTATAACTCATGCCGCATCTTGTTATTCTGGTTGATGAGGAAGTAAATTATTGTTTTTTTGAATTTACAAATATATCAGTATGCTGGGTAGGTCATTGTGGTTGAGTTTGGGGTCCTTGGGTTGAGGTGTGCCTGTGGTGTGGTGAGTTAGTTAGTTAGTTGTTGGCGTAATTTTGACACTTCATGGGAGGGGGGGGGGGCACTCACCCGTCGGGCACTCAGTTAACTCAACTCTTTGTTGGTCATTGTAGAGATTTCCCGGCCATAACCCGCCGTGTTGCCCTCGAAGGTGCATCCTTGCAGGGTCACCGTGCTGATGCCCCTGTTGTTAACGTAAATGGCACCTCCTTCAGCGCCGGTAGAGTTGTCAACAACTCAACGAGGAGAACATAATGAAATTGATGAAGAGTTGTCCACATACACCCCGGAGAAGGTTTGGGGGGAACTTGAATTTCATCATCAAAGAAGGGGAACAGAAGAGGGGGAATTTTTTATTAAATTAATGACGAGCGAGGTTTCAGAGTTCTTTATATGAGCGTATTAATACATGTATCAATGTTCGAAGAAAAATTCAAATTATTTTTAGTTTACATTTTAGTTCATGTGCTCATGACTATGACTCCTTTCCCAGCAGTCCTGCCTTCATCCAGGTCCCATTTCTTATATAAAAATATCAATACCAACAACCTAATCAGATAGAACAGTGTAGCAGCTGCTAATTTATCTTCAACTCTTTTTTCAAAAGCCTCATGGAGACCCCCAACCCCCCTCCCAACACCGGTGGCGACGCCACTGACGCCAACCCCGCCCCCTCATCCACCCACGAGGACGTGGACGAGTCAATAAAGGACTCAATAATCGGCATGGACTTCCGTAAGCTCCCTGACAAACGAACAGCAAAAATCCACAGGTCGCTAATAACCAAGGCCTACCTCCCCGACCGGCACCTCGCCCACGTGTCTGACTTCTACCGTTCGGAGAAGCTCCCGATCGGGGCCGTGAGTAGAGTATTGTACAACGATTTATTCAATGCTAGGAAGTTTGATAGGTACGGGAGGTTGGTGCCCAATAAGATGACCGAGAAGGAGAAGATGATTGCGGAGCTGCAGAAGACGTTTGCGAGCCAGGCGGATGCGGAGGGGACTAAGGGGGAAGAGGCTAAGAAGCAGCAGGTACCTGATTTGCAGACGCCGTTGTGGAAAATTGGGTATAAGAAGGTGAGTGGGAGTGGGAGTGGGAGTGAGCAAAAGCAGAAGCAGAAGCAATGGCAAATAGCAAATAGCAAATAGCCAACCGAAAACTAACAAAAAGGGGTCTTAAAAAAAGCTGGAACACGGCCCGCCGGGCCTAGCCCCCCCACTCCCCTACGTCCTGAACTCCGAGGGCAACGAGCGCTTCTTCTCCTACGACGGCGACTGGCTCTCCGGTCTCATGACCGGCTCCGGAACATACAAGTTCGCCGACGGGATGCTCTACGCGGGAGCCTTTTTAAACGGGAAGGTGAGCGAGCGAGCTTGAGGAAGACGAGAATACTCGCGATGAATCAACACCCGCGAAATGGCTCATGGCTCTGGCTCATGGCTCTGGCTCATGGCTCTGGCTCATGGCTCATGGCTACAGACATGAAGGCACATCCACTACTAAACAAATATTATTCACTCAATTTGTACCATTCGTTTTGCTCGCTTCATTCGTTTTGCTCGCGCTTCATTAAAAATGCACCTCGCTTCGCTCGGTGCAGCCCCACGGGCTCGGGAAGGCTACGTACTCTTCCGGAACGGTCTATCAGGGGGAGTGGGTGAATGGGCAGCAGCACGGGAGTGGGATGAGCCACTATAATGTTGGGTCGATATACGAGGGGAACTGGGTTAGGGGGAAGCGATCTGGGCTCGGGAAGCTCACCTACCCGACCAAGAGCTACTACGAGGGGGACTTTTCTTTTGGGAAGTTTCACGGGAGGGGGACGTATTTCAGCCACGACACGGGGATCACGTACGTTGGGAGCTTTGAGAGTGGGTACGTTCAGAAGACGGGGACTGTTTACTACAAGGACGGGACGAAGCAGGTCAAGGAGTGGCCCAAGATGGAGGCCTTGAGCTTTCGGAAGGCCATCCAAATTCTCGAGGATGAGAAGATGGGGGAGGCGAATGCCAAGCGGAGCAACTACAGCAGGTTGTACGGTTCTATCCGAGCCATGGAGGTGAGCGAACGAAGCGAGCGAGCTTTGAGGAAGACGAGAATACTCGCGATGAATCACACCCGCGAAATTTGCTAGAGACATAATGGCTGCATCCACTACTGTACTAACATTTTATTATTCCACTCAATTCGTTTGGCGTTTGCTCTTGCTTCGTTAAAAATGCACCTCGCTTCGCTCGGTGCAGCTCCAAGGCTACGTGGAGGAGGTGAGGAAGGACATTATTGCCGACAGGAAGGAGGCGAAGCTGGCCGCCGCGGAGGAGAAGCGCAAGCTACAGAGGGAGAACAGGCAGAAGGAGAGGGAGAGGAGGCTGCAGAGCTTGCTGGGGAAGGACGGGAAGCCCATCGAGGGGGCGGAGGAGGAGGTTAAGATGCTCGAGCTGGAGATTGCCAACTACAAGAGGAGTGGGGGGGCTGCTACTCCGGCGGCTGAGCCAAACGTGGGGGAGCTGTGAGCTGATCAATGTTAGTTAGAATTGAATTAGATGTGAAATGGAATCTGTTTTGAAGATTTTCTACTGAAAAGAATTTCCTACTCTTCCTTCCTCCTCCTCCTCCTCCTCCTCCTCCTCCTCCTCCTCCTCCTCCTCC
>BRYC01000415.1:0-26693 GCA_030267985.1 Parmales sp. scaly parma | reverse complement strand
CTCCTCCTCCTCCTCCTCCTCCTCCTCCTCCTCTCCCTCATAAAGCTGAGCCGCGCGGATTTTTTTTAGGTTCTTGGGGTTTGCGAGGAAATTGACCCTAGCTTCCATTGTAGTGGAAAACTTTGTTGGTCTGCGCTGTGACTGAGTTACAGTCGTTCGAGGAAGAGTCGGAAGAAACGAACTGTGACCGCAGCGTCTGTGACCGCAGCGTCTGTGACCGCAGCGTCAGGCCAATCGCGCTAGGAACCTGTTTGGTTTCGTTGTTTTCCTTGCCAACGCCATTCTCCCAACCGGTTGGATAGCACTTTTGCGCGTGGGTCCTGATCTGCAGCATTGTTCGAGTTTGAATTAGAGCTTGAATATCTTTAAGACCCCCCTTGCCATATAGGTTCATTCCCTCAAGAAAGAGTTGGTGCTCTTCAAGCGTCCATCTGCCGATTGCTTTTGCTTTCAAGGATAAGCTACTTGGTTTCAAGTTTTCATCATTGACCGAGTCCGAGTTCATGGATGTGGTGAATGTGCCTGTTTTGTCTTAGTTATATTCTGGGTGGTAAGCTAGCTCTGCCTTACACCCGCATTATGCATTGTTGTCTTGACCGTCTTGACCGTGACAACTGAAAATTTTGCACAAAAGTGCCACCACAAGTGCACAAGGTGACAAGGAAATCAAGATTTAAAATTCGCAAAAAATTAGAAAAAAAATATTGCTTTTTCTTAGCAACACAGCATGCAAAATTGTTAAATATTTTAGCTGTGTTTGTGTTTGTTTTCGCGCAAGTTTCACAATCTGTCTCACAATATATTAGCACCTAGCCCAAGCCCAAGCCCAAGTTCTAGTGGTGTACAAATCCCAGAAAGAAGCTCTGTCTTTTCTGCCTCTCGTAGTTGAGACCTTGGCACTCTACGACATTGTCCCAATCTCCTTTATCGCCCTCCACTCTCTCAAAGGTCACTGTGCTCGCTGTTGTCCCGATCAAAGTTTTTGGCGAGTTCATTTCTCCCAAGCCATCTTTTTCCTCCTCCTGCTCCTCGTGATCCTTCTGCTCCTCCTGATCCTTCACCTCCACCTCCGCCTCGTGCTTGGCCGCATTCAGCAGTTTTTTCAATTCCTCACTCTCCGCTCCCGCGCTGTTGTCGATGCTCCTCCTCGCTCTGACAGCTCCAGCTCTTTTTGACTTTTCCACGATGCTCCTCTTCGGCAGCTTGGGACTGAGCAGCGTCGGCGCCCTGAGCTTCCCGCTCCCGCCCCACTGCGCCATGTGGCTTGGCTTCTCCCCTCCACCTCCGCTTTTCCTCCCGAGCTTCTCCATCACGCTCTTCCTCTTCTTACTCTTGCTCATTCTCTCCATCCGTAAGTTTTTTAGCATTTCCTCCCTCCTCTCCCTCTGCTTGGTCGTTTCTTTCTCGCTTGACTCTCCTTGACTTGACTCTCCGTCGGACAAGTTGTCCTCCTTCTGTGACTCTGAGAGCAAAAATGCTGACTCTGCTTCAGCCTCCACCTCCGCCTCATCCCCAGATTCCGCTTCCGCTTCCATTTGCCTCGGACTGAAAGCCTCCTCGGCCATAATCTGCCTGATCCTATCCCCGTCTAAATCCGGCACCATCGGACGGCTTGGCCTCCTCCAGCCCTTCTCCGGCCCCTTCCTGATGAACTTGACCATGTCGTCAACATCTTCCTCCTTGTTCCCGGCCAGCTGAATCTCGCTCACCCGCCTGCTCACGCTCTTGATCTTGCTGGCACCCAGGAAGTTCCTAGTGCCGCCGATCCTGTGGCTCTCCAGCTCGTATAGGTGACAGTAGTTCTCGGCCACCACGTCCATCTCGTGAGAGAGCGGAACCTGACTCTTGTCGAGCTGGAAGTAGCGAAGCTGCGCCGCCGAGCAAAATGAAGCGAGGCGCATTTTTTAATGGATCAGGGGGAGTCGAGCCAAAAAATTGAGAATAATGTTAGTTTAGTAGTGGCTCGTATTCTCGTCTTCATCAAGGCTAGCTCGCTTCGCTCGCTGACCTGAAGGAAAATCGTCCCGCACTTCTCGCCCCGCTCGTTCGTAATGTCGTAGTCTTTCAGCGTCAGTGATTTGTTGATCTTGTCTCCGTTATTCCCGCCCTTTCCGCTGCCTTTCAGGGAGTCCATGCTCAAGAAGCTTGCGCTCTTCTGCCGGACGCTTACATTCTTCTCGCTCTTCTTGCTCATGGCCTTGACGACAATTTCTTCCTGCTCAACGTCGGAGAAGTTGCTTTCCTTCGTCAAAGTTCGTTCGATGCGGTTGCCTCGTTCGCTGTTCACTCCGTTGCCCCTGTTGCACTCCAACTCGCTCTTACTCGCCCCCTTCTTCTGTAGCTCTAAACCCCCCAAGTTAATCTTCGCCATGCCGTAGCTCCCGTGCGCCTCGTCCTTGTTCCAGCCCTTGACCTGAACCTCGACCACCGTCTCCCCCTCCAGAATCTTCATGAAGCGCTTTTCCCCCCACTTCTTCGTCTTCTTGACCCTGCTCCTGCACGCCTTCCTCCCGCATTTGATGAGCACGTACGGGTCCCCGTGGATGGACTTGAGGTTCTTCGCGTACCCGATTAGCACCTCGAGGCCGCGGGTCATTTTGCCGGCCTCGACGGAGGTCACCATATGGCCGATTACCGACCCTGCGGCGACCACCTCGGTGCTTCCCTTGTCGTCCAAGGACTTTGCGCGGCCCCTCTGCAGCACAAATAGCGATGTGCAAGGCTTTCCGATCTCCGCGAGCTTCTCCTCGGGGATCGCAACGTAGCTCTTCATGGCGTTGACCAAGCTGCGCCGAGCGAAGTGAGGCGCATTTTTAATGGTGCAGGGGGGAGGCGAGCGAGCCAAAAATTGAGAATAATGTTAGTTTTGTAGTGGCTCGTATTCTCGTCTTCCTCAAAGCTCGCTCGCTTCGCTCGCTCACCTCACAACGCTGCCGTTGTCCAAGTCGCTCATGAAGCTGCTGTTCCGAAGCGGAGTGTAGCAGAAGAAACCCAGTATCTCGTTCTTTAGCGTCGCGGACAAGTTCTTGAATATGTCCTTCTCGTCCATGTTCTTCAGGTCTGTATCCGCGTAACCGTAAAAGTCTAAAACGCGCTCTTTTAGATCTTGGTTCACTTCTGACTTGAGCATGAACTTTGTGCAGCACCTGCGGGAAAATATGCGGTTAGTAGTAGTGTAGTAGTGCGAGTGTGCACCCAAAATTGACTCACCTGATTCGCCTGTTGTTTGTGCCCGCCTGCTCGTCCTTGTTTGAGATCAAGGATGTCAGCACGGCCGTAATGCCAGCGTCGCAAATCACCGCCCCGACGATCATAGCCATCATGGCGAATATTCTCTCGGCGATCGTGTTGCAAGGAACCGAGCCGTAGCCCACGGTTGTGATAGTGTAAAGGCTCCAGTAGAATGAGCGTAGGTACCTTAGGCTGACGTCAACGTCTGGGTCCATGAGGTTTTCGATTGCTATCCAGGATTGTTCGTTTGACCCGTCTCCGCCAACGGAGAAATAGGCGCATGCAAACCTGTGTTGTTGTTTGTGTTAGGTAGGTTTTTTGACTCGTTTTTGTATTTTATTGCACTCACCAATGGCACAAAAACACCACCAATATGAACATTTGGAAAATTCTCAAGATACCAGTGGAAATGATAATGTTGCTGTACTCAGCCAAACAAACGACGACGTTGTCAATGTACTCCGTAAAATGAACGACTCTCAAACACTGCACCAGTCTCAGGTACCCGATTTTTTTCAAGTCGTCTACGCCGAATATTAGCCCCACGTGGCTCAGCGGTAAAGCAGTGAAGGTGTCAAACAGCCAGTACGAATCTGCGCCGAGCGAACCAAATTATGTTAGTGTTGCTCGTTTCCACAAATCCCCCCCCCCGCTCCGCTCACTCACCTTTGTACATGATCTCGAACTCGTTCGGGTCGGTTACAAGGAATCCATCTCTCATCGTTGCAAAACGTTTCAACGAGAACCGTATGTCAACCATGAAAAAGAGGTCGAACAGCAAATCAATTATGCTGTGCACAACCCCCACCTCCCTGCTACCAAAGCTAGCAACCCTAAGCGGAATCATGATCAAGTTGTAGGTCGTCGCCAGCAAGCACACACCAATCCAAGCCCTCCTGAACTTGCTGTCGGGCAAAATCACGTGCTTCGCAATGTTGCTGCCCATCTGCACGTCCATCATTTTGGCCATTTTGCTGCTCTTCAAGTTGAGCTTCATCTTCTCGACTTGCTCCTTGAACTTGTTGAGTTTGTCGTGGTTCTCGTCCAAGTACGCCAGGAAGTTTTCTCCCATTTGGCTGTCGTGGAGAGTCATCCAAAAATCGTCGAACTGCAAAACGTAGATCTGCGAAAAAATCATCAGTGTTGAATTATGTAATGAATATTTATGGGATTCACTCCAACTCACCTCCGTGGTTTTCGTCGCCCGAGCGTCGCAAATGTGCTGCTCCCTCCTAAAGAAGCCGCTCTCCCCCAGCGTGCAGTCGCTGACGGTCTTGAACTTTACCAAATCCGCGGTCAGAAGCTCAACTTCGCCGCTGTAAATTATAAACAGCTCGTTGGCCTTTTCGCCCGTTCGGAACACGGTGTTCCCGTTGATGTATATCTCCAGCGACAGCTTCTCCACCAGCGCGGTGACGAAATCGCTGCGCCGAGCGAATTCATGCGAGATTGTGCGCATTTTTAATGGATCAGAGGGGAGGCGAGCGAGCCAAAAAATTGAGAATAATGTTAGTTTAGTAGTGGCTAGTATTCTCGTCTTCATCAAGGATCGCTCGCTTCGCTCGCTCACCTGCTGCAGTCCTTCAAAAAGAAAGTTTCGGGCAATATGTGCCCGAGCACCTCCAGCAGCAGCTCGCTGCGGAGAGCCCGCGGCATGTAGCCAAGCAAATCCCCTCCCTTGATCCCCTTCTGAGTCCTCCAGCAAGTGCTGTAGTAGCGGAGCACCTTTTCGGTGAGCTGCTGCGGGAAACCGTACATGGCCATGTAAGTTATGACCGTGTCGATCCTGCGCCGCGCCGAGCGAAATAATAATATGTGGTTTAGTTTGTGGCGAGTGCCCCAAAATGTGTCGCTCGCTCACTCACCTCTTCTTATACAGACTGCTCGTCACGTCAAGTTGGCTAACAATATCCTCCAAGTTGGCAATTATCATGGTGTAGATTCCCGTCCCGAGAATCATGACAAAAATATTGAACACAACTTCCATGTCGTTTTCTGCGTGAATATCGCCATACCCGACCGTGGTTAGCGTGGCCATGGCCCAGTACAGCGAGTCAGTGTAGAATTCTTCCACCGAAAACTCCGTCGTGGAGCTGGTAGTGTTACTATTGGATTCGACCAGCCAGTCATTTATCTTTTGGAATTCGCTCGAGTTTGGGGAGGAGAAGTACTCGAGCCTGTGAAAATTGTCAGTTTTTTTTTTTCCTTCTCTCACTCACTCACTCACTCACTTACTCACCTCGTCTCCTGCTGACTCCTCAGCCAATTCGTCTCGTAGCCCAACTCCTTGCTGTACACATTTGCAATGATAAAAAACGCCCCCCCCAGCCAGTGCGCGGTGGTCAAGATCGCCGCCATCAATTTGAGAACCCTGAGCAAGTTCTTTGGCACGTGGATCCTCATCTTGAGCACGCTGTTCTCGACCTGGTTCATGATTGTTGGAATTTCCACGAACCGAACGCACTTTGACAGCCGGAGCAAGCTCCACGTCTGCAGCGGATTGTAGTGGCTGGAGGACATGGTTGTCGTCAGCGCGATTAGGTCCCAGGGAATTATGCTGAAGAGGTGGGTCTTCCAGTATCCCTGAGCAAGGAAGTGCTTGAAGATGGATTTGGGGTCCATGACGAGGTGCCCGTCGTCAAAGTAGCCCTGATACCTGCACTTGAGTATGAAGTCAAAGACGAACACCAGGTCCCCGAGGTAATCCACGGCAATCCAGCCGCTGCGAATTGAATTGCATTAATTAGAATTTTACACTCACATTCACTTCACTTCACTTCACTTCACTCGCTCCACTCACCTCAGCTTGCTGTTCTCCCCAAACGCGATCCGGAACGGAGTGACGAACACGCAGTACATGATGAAGAGGAATACCATTATGAGCCACACCTTGATGAAGAGACCGTCGGGGTGGATGAACATGTCACCGAAGATTTCCTTCCTCTTCTTCTTAAGCAGCAGCATCTCGTGCTGCAGCAGCACAGTTTGGTTCGTCAGCACCGTGACGCTCCTCTTCCGACTCGTCGCCGCCTTGACAGCGAACTCCTTCAGCTGCACCTTGACGTGAGGAAAGTCCTCAACGAGGCGGTTGAAGATGCTCCGGGTTAGGAACCAGAGCTCGCAGTCCGTCCCGGCCTTGGCCAGGAACGGGTTGACGTTCCACTGCTCGAGGAGGCACGTCTCCGCGAAGCTGTCGTCGCTGCCGAGCCTAGTCGTCAGCACGAGCTGCCCGAGAAATGTTAGTTTAGTTTAGTTTGTGGATGCGGATGTGGTTGTTGCTCACCTCCCCCTCTCCACTCGTCGGCACCTTCAGCAACTCCACCACGCCATTCTTTACAAAGTACATTCCGTCTGTGGGCGTCTCGGCAGTCATGATCATGAACTGCGTGGAGAAGAAGCGCTGCTCGAGGGAGAGCATCACCTGCCGAATGAAGCCGGACTCACACGAAGCGAAGAAGGAGCATTTTAGGACCATTGCGGAGGTTATGTGGACCATTAGGTCCGATCGGAGGTGTCCGGGGAGTGTTTTAGTGAGGATCATCTGCGAGGCAAGGGTTAGTGCAAGGGTCAAGGGGAAATACATTTTTTATTTTATTTTGGTAAAATAGGCTGGCACACTCACCTCCTCGTTCAAACCCTCCTGGTCCCGCTCAACATGGTCGAAGTACTCCCGAATCTTCTCAATGAAGTTGTAGCTGACATTGTGCCCCTCGAGGAACCACATGAGGCAGTTGAGCTTGTGCTCTACGTTGTCCTCGGACACCTCGACGTCGTGGACGAATGAGGTGACATTGGCAATTATGCCTGCGCAGAACACCGCACCAAACATGCCGGTGAAGAGCGCATACAGCGTCTGGTTCAGCGTTTCGGGGGAAAGGTCCCCGTAGCCGACCGTCGTGAACGTTGTGAAGGCCCAGTAGGTGGAGAAGATGAAGTTTTCGCTTGTGGCCTCAGTTTCGATTGGATTATCAAACTCGTCGAAAGTCGTAGCAATAGGACGGTCCTCGTTTCGGACCAAGTTCCACCCCACCGAGCTCCACACGATCAAAACCACAGTCATTATGCTCATCAGAACGATGTTGACCTGCGTCTCCGTCATGGTGACCTGCATGCTGTCCTCCAGGTGCTGCGCCGAGCGAAGAAGGTGCGAAAACGAATTGAGTGGGTTTGTTTAGTAGTGGCTCGCATATTTTTCTTGTCTTCATCAATCCCCCCCCCCGCGCTCCGCTCGCTCACCTTTTGCAGGCGCTTGACGTCCTTGATGAGCTGCTGGATGCGCAGCAGCTTGGGAACGCGGAGCAGGCTTGAGTAACCGACCGCGGGTCCCAGCACGTCGTAGGGGAACGAGATGACCGCGTCAACCTGCGAAATACTGTTGTTAGTGTTTTTTTGGAAAGTGGAAGTGGCGTCTTTTCCAACAACCCAACCCGCCGCTCACCTTGAACTTGTCGCTCTTGGTGTACCAAGCGTAGATCCTGTCTCGGTCGGTGACCACCTCGGAGCGGCCGGCGGAGTACGATGTGTAGGCGAAAAAACGCAGGTGGAGCACCATGTCAGCGAGGAACACCAAGTCGATGAGCCAGTCCATCAGCAGAGTGTTGTCGTAAGAGTCCGACAGGTCAAAGGAGCCGGAGGGGCGGTTGGACGGCCACCCGCCACCGGTCACGTTCCAGCAGAGCCGCAGGGGGATTGCCAGGCAGTAGTATAGGGTCGCGAACAGCTTCACGCAGTCGAAGAAGACGTGCCACTTCGAGTTGGGGTAGATCATCAGCCCGTGGACGATTAACTCCGTCTTCTGCATCATCTCCTTCAGCTTGTTCTTCTTCGAGGAGGTGTTGACGTTACCGATCGTTACCGCGAGCTTTTGCATTCGCTCCTTGTTCTGGGTAAAGGTTTCGAGGGCGCCCTTGTCAGAGGAGCCGCGGAAGTTTCCGCCGAGCTTCCGGAACTCCAAAAATGAAAAATTGGGGTGGTCACACACCGCCTCGAACTCCAAAAACGCCAAAATTAAAACCTCCGTAAAGTCCGGAGCCCGAACTCCAACCTGGTTGATCGTGTCAAACAGCAGCTGGTAGTCCCCTATGAAGTCCCCGGGCATCAAACTGGCCACCGCGCTCTCGGTTCCCTTTATGTACACGTCCGCCTTGCCCGTTTTAACAATCATCAAGTCGCGCTGCGCCGAGCGAAGCGAGGCGCATTTTTAATGGAGCAGGGGGGAGGCGAGCGAGCCAAACGAATTGAATTGGGTGGGTTAGTTTAGTTTAGTAGTGGATGTAGCCATTATGTCTGTAGCCATTTCGCGCACTTCATCGCGAGAATGCTAGTCTTCCAAAAGGCTCGCTCGCTTGCTTCTCTCGCTCACCTGCTTCTCGAACTGGTAGAGCAGATAGCTCCCAGGGGTGTACGCCCGTAGTTCCAGAGCGTTCGCAATGCACACCAGAAAGTGCTCGTTTCTAATCTTCGGGTTGAAGAACGGAACCCTGTTTAGGAAGTTGATCTCCAAACAGTGTAGCTGCGGGGAATGAATAAATTAGTTTTGTTATGTGTGTGTGCCGTGAGCGAGCGCAACGAGCGAAGCTGCGTCCATTGCGACGGCCGAGTTGTAGCGAGGGAGGAGCTGCGTCCATAAGCCGAGCGCAGCGGAAAGTCGAGCGCAGCGTAAAGGGGGGGGGTGGGGGGGTCTCCCCCCCTCGACAACCCAAGTAATTTCCAACCTCAAAAATCTCAAAAATTGGTTCGCTCAATGTGTGACAAACGACAAACAGACTGACAAGACACATGTGGCTCACCTCCGTTTTCAATCCGCCGGGCAAATCGTGGAAGAGGTCCTGGTCAAGCATCCCATACTGCTTTCGCCACATGTAATGGTAGAACAGGTTGACCCGCTCCCTCAAGTCTTCGGGGACGGATCGCACAATCATCCATTTCGCCAGCTCATCCATCTCGTGCCTATGCCGCATGCTCACCACGTCCATATTGGCAATGACGCTAGTCATGTTAGCAATGATCAAACCGTAGCCGAACACGCCGAACAACATGCACAAGCAGCTGAAGAGCATTTCCCAGATGTTCCCGCTCGAAGGCACAACCGAGTCGCCGTAACCGATCGTGAACACCGTCTGTCGAGGAGCGGAATAATGTTAGTAATAAAGTTAGTTCGTCTTCCACAAGTCTAGCTCGCTCACCTGCATGAGGAAGTACACAGACCTGACGAAGAACAGACCCCGAGGGCAGGTGTCCATCGCGGACTGCTGTATCAGCCCATCCGAACTGATCCAGGTCTTGCTCTCGACGTCGTTGTGAATCTCGGTGCAGAAATCCCCCCCCGTATACTCCATACACCCGACGGAGAAGTAAATGCAGCCGAGGACGGAAACGGCAAGAAAGGTGAAGAAAAGAATCACCTTCATTCGAAAAATCGAGTCGTTGACTGGAGTTGATTGGGACAAAAAAAATTTGTAGTCGTTGAACATTGGAAGGACGTGGAGGACGCGGATCATTCGAGGGAGCTGTGCGGTGGGATAAGTTAGTTAGTTGGGGGAATACATTTTTTCTGATTTTGCTTGCTGCTTGCTCCACTCACGTTTACTAAAGACGATTCTATCCCAAAAACAATATTGAGCACCGGCAAACTCGCAAACACGTTGATGTAGAAGCTCCAGCTCTTGGCGTAATTATTCTTAATCATCGCAATATCCTTCACGGCGGTCTGCGTGTCCGGATCAATGTACGGTATGTAGAACCGCAAAATCGTGTCGAAGCAGAAGATAAAGTCGAAAATGTAGTCAAAGGCGGTCAGGATTTCCACCTCTTCCGTCATGATTGATATTCGGAGGGGGGTTACAATCGCGTTGTAGAAGATCACGTTGAAGATGAAAAAGTCCCAGGAGAGGCAGAAGGTCGAGTAGGGCATGAGGAATTCAGGTATCTTTATTTCTGTATTTTTGGATTTTGGATCATAGGAGGTGGGGGTGGAGTTGGATTTGGAGTTGGTGTTGGAGTTGGAGGTGGAGGTGGAGGTGGAGGTGGAGGTGGAGGTGGAGGTGGTGTTGGAGTTGGAGTTGGAAGCAGAGTTTTCGAAAAGGGTGGCAGCGCGCTCCGCGTGAATCTGGATGGACTTGTCGGTGAGCCCCATGTTTTATGGTTTTAGTTTTGTTTTGAGATTGTGTTATTTGTGTGGGAGGAAGGACGTGAAGTTAGGGAGTGGTAAGATAGAAGGACTGAGAGTAGAGTGGTGGGTGCGACCGGTATGTAAATTGTCTTATTGATAGGATTGGATAGCGCAAAGCGCTGAAAAGTTGATGTCGATAGATTTGTGTCGTTGAGGGCTTTTGTGATGGAAATTTTTTTGCCAATCAATCAGGCTCTTATAGCATTAGTATGAATGCGGGATCGTCAGAAGGGTGATGAAGAAAGAAATATATTCACTGCACCGTGAAGTTTTAACCCAGTGCCATGTTCACATGTTCCAAAAAAAACTTTTTTTTTTCTATTTTTTCTTGCACAGATTGATATCCAATGTCAAAAATACAACCCTTAGACCAACAATCAAGCCCTAGCGCCATAAGCGTTGCAAATGAGCTCTATGACCTTCGAAGCAACAACTACAAGTCCAACTTTGTCCACGTGGATCGAATATGTAATGAGCATTCAGTCCTCGCCCCACTCACGACTTCGTTTCCCCACATAAAAATTATCCTCTCCCACATCCTCACAAGTAACTTCGGCTGGTCCGTGAAGAGCGTCGCCCACGCAACGCCAATGATTGATTTCACTGAGGAGGATTGTCAGTGGATAGCGACGGCCTTGGCGTTCTTTCTGAGAAAGCGAAAGACGGCGGAGGTTGCGTTGGAGGTGAGCGAGCGAAACGCCCGATACTGCAACAATCATAATTTCTACATTCACAGAACTAACCCACTCAATTATTTTGGCTCCGCTCGGCGCAGGCAAGGAAGCTCAACTACCCCCAACTGAAGGAGCTCTCCGATGTTGAATTCTTCAATTCGTTTATGCTCGTGATCGCACGTAACCTGGTCCGCGACAGCATGTGGGGGGTTGTGTACAGGGTGAGCGTGGGCGTGGCATTCTCGACCACCGACGCAGCAACCGACATGTACACAATATTAGTTTACAACGCGGCAGGGTTGACGGGCAGAGCGACGGCTCTAGCATTGATGATGGGGCTGAACATGTTTTTCCAGCTGGTTACCGTTTGGTTCCAGTATAAGAAGAAGCCACGGAAGAAGAGATTGTACGAGTGACTCGTTTGTCTCTTCTTCCTCCGACCTGCCGTCGACGCCTACCGCGTGGCAACTAACCACATTGACAAAGACTTGATATTTGATCCACTGACGGAAATGATTACAAATAAATTAGCAGAATTGTTCTGCGAGAGCATTCCAGGCTGCGTACTGCAGTGCTACGTGCTGCTTGAAAACCCTGAGCTGATATCCGTTGGTGCGGTCGCTTCCCTATTGATTTCGGCCACAACGACCGGGTTCACGTCATCTATGCTTACCTTCGACATGGATGTGGATTCGGCACACAGACAAAACCAACCAGCCTTTTACGGGTGAGCGAGCGAAGCGAGCGAGCCTTGTTACAAAAGAGTGCCTCTCCTAACCCACTCCTTGCCCACTCTTGCTCTCGTGCTTTTTTTTAAATGCGCCTCGCTTCGCTCGGCGCAGGTTCATTCCAGACTCGCACGTCTTGAGAGGACGCTGTTTCATGCTCATGACGGGCATCAGCATGCTCCACAATTTGAGCATGAGCGTAGGTTGCGCCTTGCTGGCTTCAACCGACTCCTCTTTGGTAAACTACTTCGTTGGAGGCAACGTGGCAGCTTTTGTAGTTTTCAAGGCGGCGAGGAACGATTTTTTGGTTTGGATGCGCATCGAGGGCGCTGCAGGAGTGTTTGCGTCGTTCATGCTTCGCATTCCTACAAAGGTGATTGCAGATTTCACTGGTCTTTTGCATTTGCGTCACCCTTACGATTTAGGGGGGGCAATGTTCACCGCTTCGGTGGTGTGGGCGCAGATCTTACCTTTTGTTGCCCTAGAATTCTTTGAGGGGGATAAAAAGGAGGAACTCCGGTCCTTCCTGACCACAAGCTGCGCGTCGTGGTTCGTGTTGAATTTGTTTTTCTTCGCACATATCAACACCTCTCACATCCACACCTTCTTCTCGTTTAAAACGGCTCCGATGTACACTATCGAGCGCTTTCAAACCAATGTAATAGATTCCAAAAAGTTCAGCGCTGCATTCGAAAACAGAATGTCATTCAAGAAATCGATTCACGACGAGATCAAACAGTGGGTAGCAGCGAACATAGAGGATTGGAGGCGCGACAAGCCAGACTGGTTCCACGTTGAGGCTATACCTAACGAGTACCTTCCTGCATCGGTTGTCACAGCGGAGGGAGGGGCGAAACGGAGGAGAAGCTCAGTGAGCTTGAAGGAGATTTTAACCGTTTGAAAATTTGAAACCCCTTCTAGATTGATTGTTATGTTCCCCAGAAAAAAATGAACCTTCACTTCCTCAGCCAACATCAGTTGTGCTCCCCCTCTTCCTGACGACTTGCTTCCATTCGCCTTTGCCTTCCCCTTCCCCTTTACCTTCCCCTTCCCCTTCTCCTACCCCTTCGCCCTCCCCAAAACTCAATTTTTTCAGCCTCAAGTTTTCCTCTGTCAAAATTTGAACCTGATTCCTTAGCAGCTCCACCTCTCTCGCTTCGCTCAAGCTCCTCGGTCTGTTCCTCCCCGCCCTTCCCTTTTCCTTCCCCTCAAGTCTTGCAATGCTTCCCTCCAATTTTTCTATCGTCTTGTTGATCACCACCTCGAACGCCAGCAGGTGCTTGATTAAGCCGCAGTAAGGCCAGACCGCCCTTGCGCCCTCTCCAAGGTAGTGCTCCATGTCCTGCAGCGTTGGATTCAGCAGCGCCTTGACACCAACAATCTGCATCATGTTCATCTTCGGAACGATGGTCAAGTTCCCGTGGTACTTCTGCTTGAAGATTTTGGAAATATCCTGTCCGAAGAAGCGCGGGAACAGTCCCAGCCTGCTCAGGCTGAGAACTCTTGACCTGATGTCCCACTCAAGATGACTGAAAACCTTCCAGTAGGTGGAGTTTTTCGTCGGGTGGTGCTCCCGCTTCATGAACGGGACCACGTGGAAGTTGACCTGGCACACGATGAAGTTGGTGATGTTGAACATCGTTCCGATCCTCCTAAACGGAAGATCTGCCTGCACGGAGCCGTCAATCCACTCCACCCCGTCCACCTCGAAAAGGGAAATTTCTCCATCATCCCCCTTCATCTCGAGCTTCGCCGGCGCCATAACTCCAGGAAGCGCGCAGGACGCCGCCACCGCTGCGCCAAAAAATTGAGAATAATGTTAGTTTCGTAGTGGCTCGTATGTATTGCTCGTCTTCCTCAACCCCCCGCTCCGCTCCGCTCCTCTCCGCTCGCTCACCTGACGCGATGGTGACCCTCGGGGTGCTAAGGTGGTTGAGAAGGAGTCGCTGCGTCCCCCCCCCGCCTGCCGAGCGGCTCGCCGACACGGTGATGCACACGTTCTTGCCCGTTTTTTCGAACGCTTCCTCGAACGTCCACTGCTCGTAGTAGTAGTCGCAGCAGCGCTTGAACTCGGCAGAGTCGACGAGGAGCTTCTTCCGGAGCCAGTACCAGCCCATGTTGCCCAATGTCGGGAACCAGCGGATATTCTTCCGCCTCATGCTCCCGTCGGACATGAAGTCGGTGGAGATGTTGCGGACGCAGATGTTTTCGAGGAGCTGCGCCAAGCGGAGCGAGGCGGAGCGGAGCGAGGCGGAGCGGAGCGGAGCGGAGCGAGGCGTCATGTTAGTTGAGTGTGTGTTTGGGCAGCGGAAAAAAAAACGACTCGCCTCCTTCTCGGACTTAATCGCGCACATGCCCGCAGAGATCGATCCGCCAGAGGTGCCAGAGATGACTCTAATGTTCTCGTACGTTTTAGATTCGATGAGGGCCCGAATCGTACCCAGGTGGTACATCGTTATGCTCCCTCCGCCCGACAGCATGAGCGCGGTTGACCCGTGGTTGTGGCTCAAGTTCTTCAGCACCCGAAGATTGTTCCTCATGCAGTTTACGTCGTTGTCATTTTCGTTGCCGGTGTTGGTGTTGGTGTTGGTGTTGGTGCTGCTGTTGGTGCTGCTGTTGGTGCTGCTGTTGGTGCTGCTGTTGGTGCTGCTGTCAGCCTCAACATCGGCCATAACCTCGATAGCCTCGCTGACCACCTTGACGTAGCAATCCACCCCCTTCCTCGTGTACTCGTTCGGGTTCATCTCATTTCTAGGCTCGACCCCCCTCCTCCCCCGCAAGCTCAGAAGCCTCCCCTCCTCGTTCTTGTAGTCGTCAACGCCAAGGTGGTTCCGCTTCACTATGCTCGGAAGGAGGTGGATCAGCGTCTTGAAATCCTTGTGGTTTGTGGCGTTGCACAGGGCCGACTGGGTCAGAATTAAAGAGTTGGGGATGACCGAGTTGGATCGCGTTGACGTTAACGTTAACGTTAACGTTGAGGTGCGGGGTAAATCGTTGGAAGAATTTACGTGGGGAATGGAGTCGGTCGGTTTGGGATAGTTATTGTTATTGCTATTGCTATTGCTATTGCTATTGCTATTGTTATTGCTATTCGTGTTCTGGAAGTTGACAGTGCTCATCGTTCGGAGAATGGGTTTTTCCTTGTCCTTGTCCTTTTCCTTGTCCTTCTCCTTGCCCTTGCCCTTGCCCTTACCCTTACCCTCACCCTCACCCTTGTCAACGCTTCTAGTAAAGGCCTTCTCGTTCTTCTCGACCTCCCGGCTGTAAGCTCCGAAGCTATTTATTTTCTTCAGGCTGCGGGTCCAAGCTCGCTCCCGGCCGTGCTGGGAGGTGGCGCCGCCGGGGGGGAGCTTGCGGTGGAGGTGGACCTCGAAGAAGTACCAGTGCCGAAGGAGAATCCGCCGCAGGGTGTTGAAGGACTTAAGGAGCGAGATCAAGGAGACGGAGATTGAGATCATCGCGAACGTGTACACTACGTAGAATGACTGGAGGAGGGAGGAAATGAAAGCCACGATGAGCCAGAACGTCCAGCCGATTGTTGGGACCAGGAGGGACAGCAGAAAAGGGGACAGGATTATGATGAAGAGAAGGGAAGGCAAGGTTTTTTCGGTCAGGGTGGTTGGGATAGTGAGCGAGAGGGGAAATTCTATTATATGTTGTTGTAGGTAACTTCCTAACCTCTCGAGGAGGGAGATTGTGCTGACCATAAGTTCTTGGGCTTATATTTTTGCTTTTCGTTGTGTGCGAAGTTTTAAAAGAGTGTTGGTGTGTTGTGAGAGAAGATAAATGATCTATTTCGCCTTGATTTTGAATTTCGCCTTGATTATATAGCATATGAGTTGATTTCCCTTTTCGCCTTGATTTCCCTATTGTCATACACATGGGCATCCACGAAAACCACAAGAGACGGCATGACAAGCTGAAAGAACGCTACCCAGGACACACAACAGAAATCCAATCCATTCGTTCGACAACAATGCTGAACACATTCAACACCCTGCTCTCTACCTTCATACTGATGGGAGTCTTGAAGCGACCGTCAATCCCAAGAGCACCACTTCTTGCATTTTGCGCATCGGTGTCTGCTTCGGTACACTTTGGCTTGGATTCGGGCAAGCTCTTGTCGAGTTAGAAATTGAATTAGAAATTAGAAATTAGAAAGGTTCCAATTACGTTAAAAGTTCTAGCTCGTCTTCCAATTGTTGGTCTTCGTTGTTGTTGTTGTTGTTTAGTGTTTTCTCTACTTCTTCATCTTCAAATTCCCCATCTGACAGCAACAATTCTTCTTTCTCCTTGGTCTCCACCTTCTCTTTCATCTTCTTCCGGGCTTTGGCGTGCACGGCAATTGAAAAACCACCGAGAGAAATTAAACCGCATGTGATCTCAATGATGTGATATGCAAGTTCTATCTTGTCCTCGTCCTCCGGCTCCGGCTCCTCGTCGCAAGTTGACGATCCCGGCTCTGCACCAGGACACGCCATGCATGATAAATCTGAGCTCGCGCCACGCTGCGTTGAATATTTGCCTCCTGCACAGTCTACGCACGTCGCCGATGTTGTTGCGTCAAATTGCGGGGAGAATTTTCCGGCTTCGCAGAGCTCGCACTTGGTTCCGCATGTGGAGTAGCGCCCGGATGGACAGTCTATATCGCAAGAGGTTTGGCCTTCGCCCGATGAGTGACCGGCCTTGCAGTTGGCGCACGACGGTGATTTCGGTTGGTCCGATATTTTACCAGCTGGACAATCAGTACAATTGGGTTCGAAAGAGCCGAACTTTCCGGCTGGGCACAGGGTTATTGATGGGGCGGATGAAGGGGCCGAAGAAGGGGGTAGCGTGGGAGGTGCTGCACAGGTGTACGAGAATGCCGGGTCGGTCATTGTGCCGCCATCGTTATAGTTGTCGAGTTTGGATCCTTGGGTTGAGGGATAGCCTGTGGGGTGGGGGGGGGGGTTAGTTGGTGGGTGCTTACAATGCACTTCATGGGGGGGGGGGCACTCACCTGTCGGGCACTCAGATATCAAACCAGTATATTTTTCGTTGTAGATATCCGGGCCATTAGTCGTCGCCGTGTTGCCCTCGAAAATGCATCCTTGAAGGGTCACCGTGTTGCTATCATCGCTGCCAACGTAAATGGCACCTCCACGGTCGGCAGAGTTGTCAACGAAGGAGGACATAATGAGGTTGACATTGGATTTGGACACTGCCAGCCCGCCACCAACACTAGTATCCCCGTCCCTGATTATGAGGCGGGCAAGGGTTGTTCTGCCTGGAATGTCTGATATCATCACCACTCTCTTCCCCTTCGCGCCCTTCAAAATGCAAGTCTCTCCCCCCTCATTGCACGCAATAGTTACATGCTTGACCAGCATCCAGAATTGCGTTTCGCCGTTTTTGTTTTTCCCGCCCGACGAACTCATTGTTCCTGGGACCAAATCTATTTTACCACCATCTGTCGCACTGTCAAAGCAAGTCGCAAGGTCCTCAGTATTGCAGCTCTCCGGCAGGGAGGTGGGGAATGATGAAGGGGCGGAAGAAGGGGCCGAAGGGGATAACGTGGGGGCAGAAGTTGCAAAATCGAACTTGCATGTGAACGAGAACGCCGGGTCGGTCATTGTGCCGCCATCTTGATTATAGTTGTCGAGTTTGGATCCTTGGGTTGAGGTGTAGCCTTTGGGGTGGCGATTGGGTTAGTTGGTTGTTGGGGTGCTTACAGTGCACTTCAATGGGGTGGGGGTACTCACCCAACGGGCACTTTTCGATAAAGGTTTCTCCGTGGCTGTAGATATCCGGGCCAACACCCGTCACCGTGTTGCCCTCGAACGTGCATCCTTGCAGGGTCATCGTGCTGTCGGTAACGTAAATGGCACCTCCTGAGCCGCAAGAGTTGTCAACGAAGGAGGACATAATGAGGTTGACATTGGAGTAGTACACAACCAGCCCGCCACCATCACCGTGACTATTATCCCCGTCCCTGATTATGAGGCGGGCAAGGGTTGTTCTGCCTGGAATGTTACTTGCTATTATCTTCACCACTATCTTCCCCTTCGCGCCCTTCAAAATGCAAGTCTCCCCCCCCTCATTGCACGCAATAATCACATGCTTGTCCTGCATGTAGAATTGCGTTAGTTCGTTTTTCCCGTCCCACGCGAACTCATCGTCCCTGAGACCAAATCTATCCTACCACCATCTGTCGCATTGGCAAAGCAAGCTGCAACATCCTCAGTATGACAACTCTCAAACTTTGCCTGCTGGACAATGAATGCGAGTGCCAAAGCAAATATTTTAATGGCGCTCTTCATGACTGGAGCTCTTGGAGTTGCTGTGAAAAATACCCTAACTTAATGAAGAACACCAAAACTAAAAACTTTTCTTTTGGCACGTTTTGAAGTTTTGGACTAAAATCGCTGCACCTCTGAGCAATTTAAAAATTTAGAAAATTTGGACAAGTTACCACAAACAAAAATCAAATTTAATCACCATGGTCAAGTGCACTTCCTTGCTACTATTTCTGTATCTTGCTAAAATAGATTTAGCCAAACCTTCAGTCTCCCCATCCCCTGCCACAACAGTTCCTGGATCTTCTATATCCTCCTCTTACTTGCCGAGCTACTTTTCTTCCTCCGTTCCCGATCCCAACCCCAATTCCAACTCCAACCCCAACCCCAACCCCAACCCCAACCCCAATTCCACCCTCCTCGCCCAAGTGACATGGCCTCGTCTCGTCCTCTTCCTTCTTCTCTCCTCGCTTGCCCTTTCCCCAAGCTTCCGAAAATTTGCCGTCACGTGGAGCGGCGTCTTCTCGATCGTTGGCTGGTACGGTGTCCGGCTGCTCACCAAGCGCAGCAGCGAGGACAAGCAGAGGCGAGAGCGAGTCAAGAATTCCCCTTCCCCAAACAAGCCTTCCCGGAAGAGGTTCTCTTCCAGTCCAACTACAGCAAAGAAATCTCAATAATAGAAATCAATTCTTCTTCTTCTTTTTACAATACTATTCCTATCTCAATTTATTTTCCATGCTGTCCCGCCGGCTGCTAAACCCGTCGCTGATGGTCGAGGCAATGCTCATTTGGTATTCTTCCGTGTTGTACGTGTCCATGCTGTTGCTGTTGTGTAGTGTGCTGCTGAGCGAGTTTTTCAAGCTTTGCGTGAACGACTGCATGAGATCGTCGTCATCGTTGTTGTCATTTTCCAGGTCAATTTTAGCCTCTTCTTCTTCTGCTTCTTTCGATTCTGCATGCCCATTTCCCTTCCCCTTCCCCTTCCCCTTCCCCTTCCCCTTCCCCTTCCTCAAATCCAGCTCGCAACCGATACTGATGAAGGAGAAGATTTGCCGGAGCAAATCGCATTTCCCTACTTCGTTAATTTTCCTCACGTAGTTTGTTGATTCGCAGTCGATCCCGAGCTTGCACGCCTGCTCACTGAGCTTCTTCTTTCGCTTCTTGATGACGCGCGAATCCTTGTTGGAAGTTCCTCCGATGAAGAGGATCCGCATGCAAAGCTGGTAGAAGTTTCTAGCGAAGAAATCGGCAACTTCGTGGCCAATTTGATTGTAATCGGTCGAATCGGTGTACACGTCGTTGTTGTTAGCTTGAATCTGCTGGCGCTTTTGCCTGTTCAAAACGGAGTTGAACTCGAGCTTCGTCCCGTTGACCTCGCGCTGGAAGACGTTGGTCATCTGCACCAGAATCTCGTACTTCTTGTAGCTGTTGAGAACGCTCTTCTCGTAGGGAAAAACGTTGTAGTACGGGTCTGGGCGGTGAATGCACTCGGGCATCAAGTTCAAGAAGGTGAACATGAGCGGCGAGTTGGAGTGGTAGTACCGCTTGCAGAGGTGCACAGGCAGGCGCATCATCATGGTGGCGTGGTGGACGCTGCTCCGTGTTAGTCTAGTTGTGGCTCGTATTCTCATTGTTATTCCACAATTTTCGCTCACCTCTCGGGGAAAATGTCTAGCATTTTCGTGATTAGCGTTGGGGAGACCATGTTGGCCAAGGCGTCGTGGATGGGGAGGGAGGAGTCGTCGTCGATCATCCGCAGCGCGTCGGGCCACAGGTCTATGAACGACGAGATCAAAGCTTCGGACACGCCGCTGTGGATTGCCATTGAGAGGGGGAAGACGTTCATGTTGTTAGGGGTTTGGAGTGCTTTCGGCCAAAGGTTCACCATGTACTCGATGATTTCGTCCGAGGAGCGGTGCTTAATCGGTTCGGTGGAATCGAAGTTCGAGTTTTCAATGTTTTGTTCCAAGGCAACGTGGAGGGGAAGGTTGCCCTTGTGCCAGGTTTTTAGGCAGCCCGAGTACCCATCTATCATGAGCTTGAACGTCTCGTCCTCTAAATGCTCAGAGTGAAGGAGACACGAGAAGATGGGAAGGGCCCCATTTCTGTCCTTCTTTTTCAGGACGTCCTGGTTCTCACAGACAATGGTGTTGATCTGCTGATTGGCTATCCTCTTGTCATCCTCAATTATCTCATTGAAGGAGTATGGCATATTTCTTCAAACTTGAGGAAGAATTGTGGGATGGATGAGGGGGTATGGTATTGCTTTATGCAACTGTGGAAGTTTCACTACTTCTCTTACTTTTCGTAGTGGTGTTTAATTTAACCTGGGCGAAGATCGATCGTTGGTCAACAGCGTGAGAGAGCTGCTAAACCTTGCTACAATGGGTGCAACTATGTTAGAAGATAAAATTTATTTTATTTTTTCTATTTTTTTTTTTTGGCTCTTCATAAATTATTACGAGGAAAGCCGACCCGATTACATTTTCCTTATCAATTTACAAGCTCCCCTCCACGCGCTCCATACCTGCTTCAAATCTTTCATCCGACTTGAAATTTCTACTGTACTCCCTGCTGCCGCCATTTTTCTCGCTCTCCTTCTTGAAGAAGCGCAGTTGCTCCATGAGTTCCTTCTGGGCTGTTTCTAAGCTCTTCACCCGATTCTCAAAGTTGCTCTTCGCCCTGACTAAGTCGTGATTCTTCCGTTCCAGCTTGTGCAGCCGTCCGGCTGTGCCGGCAGACATGATCCCCGGGATCGATTCGGCAGTAAATGAGCCCGTTCCTTCATCTGTGCTAATGTCCAGGCTCTTGAAACTTTCTTCCTCGTCGTCGCTCCCTAACTCCTCAAATAAGGGCTCGTCATATCTACGGACCTGGTCCAGCACGTCGCCGTTCAGCCTGGTGACGATCTCGTCGAAGCTCGGTCTTAAATCGGGGTTGGTGTCCCAGCAGTCTTCAATGAGTTTTTTCAATGATGGGTACAGCTTCTTCGGAAGCTGCGGTCTCCACTTGCGAGTGATCAGTGTGTTGTTGAGTGTGTTGAGGTTCAATCCGGCTCGGTTGTCCTTTTTAAGGGTTCTCCTCAGTCCGCTGAAGAAGAATTCGATTACGTTTCGTCTGCTGCGCACCATTGCGATGAGGCAGATTCCGAAGCTGTACACGTCGATTTTGCTGTCGTACCGCTCGTGCTTGAGTATTTCCGGCGCAATGAAGATGGGCGTTCCGGTGACTGTCATTGTTAGGTTGTTGTCGATTGCTCGGGACTCGCCAAAGTCGGTGAGCTTCATGTTGAACTTGGTGGTGAGCAGCATGTTGGTCGGTTTGAGGTCTCTGTGGATAATGTTGTCTTTCCAAGATTGGCTGTTCTCGTCGTAGTAGCGACTGCGCCGAGCGAATCGAGTTGGAAGTGTTAACACAAATTGTGACTAGCTCGCTTTGCTCGCGTCGCGGCTCACCTGTGGTGCAAAAATTGAACGCCCAGCGCAATCTGCTGCGCAACCTTCAGCAGCGTGCCCTTCCAAGTGAGCTTCTCCTCCGCCGGCAAGTTAGTGTCCCGGCGCAGCCAGTCGTCCAACGTACCATTGGGGACGAACTCCAGCAAGCAAGCGAGCAGCTGCTCGTCCCAGCAGACGCCCACGAGCTCGACGATGTTGGGGTGGCGGAGGTTTTTCATCAGGAAGCACTCGAAGCGGAACCGTTTGACGTTCTTCTCCGAGATTTCGCGAAGTTGCTTCACGGCCACCTTGACTCCCTTGTAAATGCCCAAGTTAACCGTCCCGAAGCCGCCCCTCCCAATGACATTGCCGATGATAATGTCGCTGCTGTCGACCAGCACCCCCCTAAGCTCGTTCTCCCGGTCGCCCTTCTGGTTCTCCATGACCTGCACCGAGCGAAGCAAGGTGCATTTTTAATGTAGCAAGAGCAAAACGAGTGAAGTGAGCCAAACGAATTGAGTGGAATAATGTTAGTTCAGTAGTAGTGTGGATGTAGCCATTATATTATGTCTGTAGCCATTTCGCTCACCTCCTTCATAATCGTGAGCTCGCTGGTGCTGTGTTTCCTGAGCTGAAGCTGCTCCTCAAGCATCCTGTTCTCCTCCTTGATCTTTATGTTCTGGCTCTCGACCTGCAAGTGCCGAGCGAAGAAGGTGCGAAGTAATTGAGTAGATTAAGTAAATATTTTTGTGTTGGCTCTACTCTCGTCTTCCTCAACCCCCCCCCCGCTCCGCTCGCTCACCTTCTCCCCCCACCTGTTGAGCTCCTCCACCTCCACCTTCATCTGGTGTTTGTGCTTCGTGTAGATGAAGAAGAAGACGGAAAACACCGAGCCGAACACCACAATGAACATGGTGGTGTTGAACGTGTACAGCTCAGCGGTCAGGCCGATGGTGAACGGGGAACCGGAAATATGGGTGCTGTTCATCCGGATGGAAACCAGCATGGTCGTGCCGTCCTTGGTGGTGTCCGCGGCAGGGAGGGGAATCTTGTCCTGGAAAGGGAAGCGGACTATGCGTGACTCATGGGAGATTTTAACGCTGCCGGAAATGTATTCCACGTCGACTTCGAAAAAGTTGGCATTATCGTTGTAAATCATGTTCTCGTAGGTGTCCCTGAGCTCGATAAGGTACGGAATATCCCTTATCCCGTTCTCGCTGTTAACAAAGCTGGTGCTCTGCAGGCTCTCCAGGTCCGACTTGCACTTCTGCGCGTCCGGCTGGAGCGGCTCAACGGTGAGGAAGAAGGGGCTGCCGGCGATTCTCTGGTAGCTGTTCTTGGCTGTCGTCTTCACGTACAGGTCCACCAAGTACTTTTTGGCCTCGGTGATTTTCTGCTGCACCAGAATCGGTTGGTGCACGTCGGTGTTGTCCTTGGTGAGACTGCGCCGTTCCAATTTTAGTATTTTATTATATTATTTGTATTTTTATTTGTAATGATGTTCAACTCAACTCAACTCAACTCACCTTATCATCTGCGAAATCATCAGGTCAATTGTCTCTGGGGAGGAAATGGGGTTGATGTCCACGTTGGTGGTGTGAATGTGCAAGAAGACCTGGTCCTCGTTGTCGTTGGTAGGGTTCGAGTACTCGTCGACGAGGTGAACGCTCCCGACAAAGTCCTCCCCGGCCCTGATGAACAGCGAGTCAATGGTGAACCGGCTGTTGAGGCCCGAGGAGGCGCTCGGAAGGACCTGCATCGTCCTCGGACTATTGTAGAAGCTCTGCGTTGGATCGTTGCCCTCGTGGAGGTCAATCTCCCACTGGCCGGCCTTGAGAAGGACTATTTCGCCGAAGACGCCGATTTCGCCGGTTGAGGGGGTGGGGGCCAGGTACAGGTTGCCGTCGATTACAATGTCAGTCTGCATCCCGTTGATGTTTAGAACGGCTTTTGCCTCTAGGCAGTAGCGAAGCAGAGAGTAGCTCTCGGTGTCCTCAAACACCAACTTCTCATTGCTCCAGTCGGCCAGGTGAAGCTCCACGGTGATCTTCTCCCCCGCAACCATGTGGTCAACGGGGAAAACCGCCGTGGACGCCAGCTGGTGCATCCCCGGTCTCACCGCCAGTCCCGAGGGAAGGTTCGAGTCCCCAATGGTCCGTCCGAGCTTCCCCTGGTCCGTCCTGTTGCTGATTGAGAAGATCCGAATGTTGCTGTCAGAGAAGTCGGTCACGTATATCGTGTCCTTGCTCTCGTCCACGAGGAGGTTGTACGGGTCCCAGCGCTCCTTTTGGGGGGAGACGAAGGTTTCGCACATGGTCAAGTTGAGAACGTTTGAGCTTGAGCCAGAGACAGAGCCAGAGCCAGAGGGGAAGGGGCAGGCGACAATGGCGCCGGTCGTCGCCTGAGAAATGCTGTGTGGGTGTGTAAGTGGGTGTGTAAGTGGGGAGTTCGTGTTGGTTGTTTTGGTTTTTTTTTGCTTTATGATTGTCAACTTTTAATTTTATTTTATTTTTGGCTCACCTCGATCGAATCGCGACCAAAAATTTGTTCTGGCTCTTGAGCACGGCGATCCCAGCCACCGGTAGCTCCGAGCTGAGGAGCGTGAGCGGGGGAGTAGTGTGATCGTGCGTCTGGATGTTAAGCTGCAGAACCTTCCACATCGACTGGCCGCCCTCGGTGTCCTCAACAACAACCATAATCTCGTTCGAGCCCATTCCGAGCGCCATGTACCGGGGGTTGCCCGCGACGGACATGCGCTTCAGAGCTTGGGAGGGGGTGAGCCCCCCGACCGGGAAGGCGGAAAAACCGTCCTCGAGGTCGAAGATCAATACTTCCTGCATGACCTTGTCCGCGACGATTATGTGTTTTTTGTTGCCCAAGGGGGCGTCGAGCTGGAGCATCCCGTACGCGAACGACAGACCGGTGGCGAAGATGCCCTTGCTGGTGCCGTTTGTGTCGAATCTCATCACGGTGTGGTCGTTGGTGATCAGCATCTCGTTGTCCGAAACGAAGATTATGTCCTCCAGGTGGTTGAACCGCTCGTCCTCGCAAACTGTTAGGTTAAGTTAGCAGGTGCATTTATTGCGCATTAAGGGAATGATGCATTGTGCACAAACAGAAATTCAACAAGTCAACACGTCAACAATGGCGAGATGAAATGATATATAATATGAGAGTTAGCATAGCAAGCAAGGCGAGGCGAGGTGAAGAGAGGCAAGGAATCCACTCACTCGTAACAAACTTGGACAACCCAAAATGATACATGGTTATTCTGTTTGCTTCGTTGGTCGCAAACAGGCCAGCGGGAAACTCGTGGAACTGGTTGGCCATGTCGAAGGAGGGGGTTGCTGGGGGGAGGTTGTCACAGGTTGCTGGGGGAAGGAAAAGGAAAAGGAAAAGGAGGAGGAGGGGCGGTTGCAAGAGGGGCATGGCTCAGTTGGGGGATAGTTGATTTTCTATATTGCAATGATGGGGGGGTGGGGGTGGTATTTTGTGTTTGGGAGGAAGTTGTATAAAACGCATGCCCTGAGTGCCTGAAGAAAAAAACTTTTTTTTTTTTTTTTTTTTTCTAAACGCTATAGGTGTATAGCACAATCACAAGTCTAACTTTTTCACCACCGTCTCAACCAATTGTATCGATCGGGAAAAATAATTAAAAAATTGCGTGCGTGATCTGTCAGCTCAACCGTTCATTTGAAAATAAAGACAAAACAAAACAACTTAACTCCATAACGTTTTCTTTCAGCATGTCAGCAAAGTATGCTATCAAACTCTCTCCTTCAACACTCCCAACCACCGCTATGACCACCCCCGACTTCTTCTCGAATCGTACCCCTTTCTACACGAACCCCAAAGAGAGGAACTTTTTGCAGGAAGTTCTGAGTGCTAACCAGTCCATTCTTGGAACGAGCCTGTTCGTGGTAATCTACGTGGGTATCGTACTCGGCGTTCATAGCTCTCTCTCCATGATGAGGCCCGGAGGCGATGGTCCTCCCGTCGCTGTGGAATTCAGCGTGTGTATGATCTTACCAATTATGTTATTCGCGCATTTTTTTGGACCATTCTCCTTCATAAACACAGGAAAAATGAAAAACATGCAAACTGGAGCAGTTACTTGGTCGTATAAGATCGGCAGAAGGTTTAATTTATATGTGGCTTGGCCTGCCTACATGAAGGCCGCAATTCTTGTGTTCGGCCCGTACATGATGCTGGCTTATCTCCCCGACATCAATGTCGTCACCTTCTACAATCTGGAGCTGCCAACAATCATCATCTATTTAATTCTTGCAAATGTTATGGTGACGAAACCTATCAACACCTTCCTGCTAAAAGAAGGAGCAATCGACAACGCAAAAGCAGAGGCGTTGACGAGACGAAATTCAGTTCGGAGAGCTTCACAAGCAGCACTCACTATTGTTCACGAACCTACAACAAACACCAAAAACAAGAGCTTTAGCGGGCTCAAAGCTCTCTTCTCCATCATGACCGGCCTCCTGATTTTCCTGGCCTACCCGTTCACCGTCATCACTCTTTTCCGCTCTTTCGGTGTTGGAGGCCGAATGGCGATCGTCCTCCTATTCCACCCCCTCATCATGGAGTTCATCATGCATGGTTACAGAGCAAAATCGGGAGCTGGATATAACCTGCTCGGAGAACGCCTAAAATGCGAACCGATGCGCGACCTCATGGGCGTTTTCATAATGGAATCCTATTTGGTGTTGATCCGCAGAATCATGCTCTGCAACCTCGGAAGCTTCCAGGCGACCACCATCGCCATCATCGTAACGGGCATAGAAGAGACGGCGGTCAGGAGTACGATCGAGGTGAGTGAGGGAGCAGAGTGGACTCAAACTATAACACATCTAACCCAACCCAATCCACCCCCACCCCCCCCCTCCCCACATTCACAGCAACGAGACATCTGGTACCGTGAGTTCTACCTCAACAAGCCTCCTGTCACCCCCGAAGAGATGGCCGAGCTAAAGGAGGTCTGGGCGGCCTCCATCTTCCATTCCATGCTCGCTGAAACATCCGCCATCTTCATCTCCACGCTCATGTTCATCCTCTACGCGGACCACCGAATGGTCTTCGATCTGGGCTACGAGGACAGCTTCACCCCGGTGAACAGCGGCGTATTGATGCTCCAGATGATGCTCGAGCTCTTCGCCGAGCTCTCCGTC